>JAIPRL010003189.1:0-49562 GCA_025469235.1 Pemphigus obesinymphae | reverse complement strand
GGCGAGTGATATGAGGAAGGTGGGAGTAAGTGAAGAAGATGCGGGAGATAGAGTTAAGTGGAAGTGTAGGACCAGGGTGGCCGACCCCAAATAGTTGGGAGAGAAGGCGAAGGAGAAGAAGAAGATAATATTAGTTCGAATAACTATAAAATATAGTTAATATAAAAATCTAGTTGTTTTAAATAGTTTTAATAAGTATTTTAGTTTGCCGTATATTAACTAAAAAATATATTAAAATAACTATAATTATATTTTATTTAACTACATTTTTTTTCCGTGTGTATTTGTTATAATTTTATTTTGTAAGTCATGTATTTTAGAATGTTTAGCTTTAATAATACAAAATTGATAAATACGAATTCTTATTTACGATGGAAATACGATATTACGAAATCCACGGAATATAATAATACCTATGTGATATTAGGTCATTGACCTTTATTATTAAAGAGGGGGTTGCAAAGCTGAGATTAAATTTACATCCAATAAACTGCTTTTTTGAGGGCACCCCTGTTATATCCAGTGAACGGTGGTGATCAGTGAGTTCAATGACTGGGCAGAGTAAACAAATGCCCTTCACTCTACTAAAAACCAGTCAAAGTGACAATGGTATATACAGTACCTACCTATTTTAAAATTAAAAAATCAAGGCAGTAATGTTATGTGAAAAAAACTTTTTATTTTTCGATGTAGTGACTATTAGTGGATGATCTGCAAAATTGATGAGCAAATTCGGTAGGTACTCGTATATACTATAATATTATATGGTTTCATGTACGATTTACTGAAAACTGGAATAATTTATAAACCTGTAATCATAATTTTTGTGGGTATATTTATATTTCCTTGTGCTTGTATCTGTTTCTTGTATGAAGTATAAATATTTAAAAAATAAATAGTAAAGAATAAATTAATATTCAGTGAAGTATACGTGTTTCCATTTAAAAATATTCGGTCAGTATGGGGTGGAAGTATTTCGCTCGTCGGTTAGGATATTGGTTGGAAGATATATTGAATTTGGAAGCAATAAATTATTTCCTTTGATAAAACAATTCTGAGTCGAGTAGCTAAAACGTATAAATCTGAATTTTGTCAGCAAAACGGAATTTAGCGAATCGGGTTATTTTTCCAACTGTATACAACTGGTTTATTTTTCGGTGAAAGAGGACTCAGTGAACCAGGACTACAAGACAAAAATAATAAATAATTTAAAAATTTAGTCATTATGCGCGACAGGGGAGGGGGGAGCGGCCTTTTTGCAACCTTAATTCAGGTCTGGATGTAGCATACTATATAATGAAATAGATAGAATACAATAATTTATGGTGTATTAATAGTGCAAGTACTTTGTAGGTACACATATAACTGATATAACTTATTTCAGAGTTCCTGTCCATTAATTATAATTATACATTTACGCCTTATACCTATATCTAGCTATTAGTTCTCGTGTTAATATTTAAGTATTATATGGAGTACCTAATTTATTATAGGTAATGATAAATTATATTTTACAATTTCATTAAGTACCTTTTATTAATAGTTGTATAATTATGAAAATACTACTACCTACCTATCTCTTATTAGTGTACTTATACCAATTTTTAATTTTTGTAATTAGAACAGTTAATGAACTTTTTAAAGTAAATAATGGTAACTATTTTTTATTATAATAAACTATATAATTATGCTGTACCTATGTTTATACATCATATTATCCATAGGGAATAATGTATATATTATTATATTTGTGGTAATTACTACATTATAAGTCTAAAATTATGAAACGTATTACTTTTTACAGTTTTACATTATTAGTTGAAGTAGTTATAAACTATTATTAAATCCAATAATAAAATTATGGGTAATGTGCTTAAAGACATGTCTTACATTACCCTTATAAGCCATAATATTTACGATGCTGTTAGAAATGCTATATATTCGTTTATTTCAAGTTTAAAGTACGTGTTATCTACATGTACAATGTAATTCATAAATATTATTAAATAGGTAAGTACCTATATACTCTGTATGTACAAATTTATTATGATAAGATATAGTTTTATACACTAAATTTTGTGAATTGTGTATATATCATTATAATTAAAGCGAATACAACTAATCGGGGAAGCTTTATGTGGTTTTATAGACTCCGCCAAAACTTCCGGTTTCGAAAAAAGTTATATATCGTCTTCGCCGGCTACTATTTATTCCATCACTTTGTATCTGTGTACATCAAAATATATTTATTTATTAAAAAATTATTAGTATAAATATTTATTAAGTAGGTACCTATGTATTTATGCACTAATATGGTCTAAAAATGAAGGTGATGGAAGCACTTCACTCAGAAAAAATAATTTATTTCGATAAAATGATTCTGAACGGAGATCAGTATCTATATAATACGTATATCCACAAATATGTCGACTACAGTTCTATATATTATCTTGCTAATGATTGGCTGTTGTCTTAATAAGGACTTTCCTAAATATTCCCAACAATTTTATATTATTTGTATTATTTTACATGCAATGTGATCATATGGTATATGGCGAACTCAGTGTCGGTGTCGGTGTCGTGTTTGTAAAGTCTAAATTTAAACGATTCTTTTTTTTTTTTTTTTCAAAATGTTTTCATGAAAATTGTTTGTCAATTTGTATATGTCCAAGTATTTGAACTTAATTTTAGTGAGACTTAGGAGATAAAATCAAAAATGTAAAAAATTCGATCTAAAATAGACTTCACGGCGAATTCAGATTAATTTTCAGAATCCGTATCTCATCACTAGATCGATCGATCGGTACGTTAGAAATAGGAAACATCTAAATTGCTATGCGAGAGAGCAAGCAATTTATGCTTCCAATCAAATAAACAAAAATATTTATGAAAAATATAAGTTTAAGTTCCCGATATTATAAATTATAATCCTCTAGTTTCGCTAACTAATAAGTTAGTGAAGTCCTCGGGTAAAAAAATATAAACCATTACTTGGTAAAAATATCTCTTAGTATTTAAGATGCAATATTTTAAATGTGGGATGTTTATATATTATATTATTTATAAAATAATAATTGTCGTTAGATGACATTACTAAATTGATAGTGCAAAAATCGAAATCAAGCCTTAATGAAGAAACGAGCATTAGTGCCATTTTAAAAATTTTTAGAAATACATAAAAAGGGTTTAAAATTTGAATTGTTAATTATAAATAAAAAAATCACATAAAAAATCTTACAAAAATGTCTTTATAGATTTTATATTTGTATTTAAAATATATCTCATATTTATTGAAGAATATGGGTATTCTCATTTTTACTTGTGTTAAAAAATAAACACAATTAGTCTAAAAACTATAGGTGTAAGATCTTTAAATAAAATTAGAAGATTTTTTTACCGATGATTTCAAACCACATTGATCTTTTAATTCATTAATTTAGTACGCTCACCGACAAGATTATGTGATTAACTTAAATATATAACCACTGTGTAAAACAAATATATTTGATATTATTTTCCTTACTGCATATAGTGTATATTATATTTTGATATATAGGTAGGTACCTAACTACCTATCTATATAATTCGCTGTGCCCATATTCCTAAATATTACCTATAGGTAACATATCTTATATCTATCTGTTTATGACTCGTAAAATCTTCTTTTTCTTCTTCGCCTTCTCTCCCAAAGATTTGTGGTCGGTTTACAAATCGTAAAATATACGTGTAATATAATAATATAAAATACCTACCCAGTATCTTTAATATGTTTTATATTTATAAGAAGTTAATTTACCAAATCCAATAAAGTGAAAAAATCTGAAGGTTTTAAGAGTTATCTAATGAATATTCATATTGAATCTATCAACTCACAACTGAGTAACTTAACTAGGTATAGTTATTTTTAAAAATCGTATAAAGTTTTTTTTGTATTATATTCTATTAACCCAGTACCCAAAGTACAAATCATGGCATGTAAAAAATGTGAGTAGGTATACCATATTTAAAATTAATGGGTAACTAATTGAAAACTAATAGAAATGTAAAACTATAGATAATATAAAAAAAGATCTTTATGGAATACGATTGAAATATATTACTTCAAATTCAAATTTTACTAAATATATTTTTGAAAACACACAAAATAATATTTACCTATTTTATAAATAACTTTGTCTTAGAAGAATTACATAGGTATGTATAAATAAATTTAATAACATTTTAAATAGGCATACAAACTGATTTGAAAAATAATATTTGGAAAAATTGTCGTAGCTAAATCAAGAACCATGTTCGATTAAATTCATTTGCAGTAGGTTTATTATAATAGGTAGGTAATAATATAATATAATACCTATTCTATTTTTATCGTAAAAATGTTATTTTTATTTAGTCGTTATATACTTTTAATCGAAACCGGTAGTAAAGTAAACTAATATTATCGTAACAACATTTTGTTCGTTTTTTATAATACTCTTGGCTTGTATATACATATTATGTATTTATTTATATAGGTATAATATACTATTTGTTTTTTAATACCTAACTTTGTAAATAATTATCATTGTATAAATTACATTTAATTTTAATTTTATATTATTATTTATTCATATTATATAAACATTGGTTTGTCTATTACTTTTTACTTTTTCTATTTTTCCTTATTTTTTTAAAAAAATCGTTTTATATTTATCTATTTGCATGGATATCCGGCGTGGACGAACAAGCCTATGAAATACCTAAAAATGGTGTACGCGTACATATTAATGGCTATTATACATAAATTACAATATAGGTACAATATATATGACAAATGTATACAATAACATATTTTATTATATAGTCGTTAGTACTTGGTAATAACACTGACAACTAATGTCCAACGACAATATTATGACGTACACAAATCATGAATTCATCTTGGGGCGTACTGTGCTAAAATTATTATCAAAAATAAATCGTGGGATCACATGGGTTTTACCTACCTATTGTTCCAATAGGTAGCGCTCCGACGCCGATGACTCCCGTCGTAGTCAATCATCCGTCGTATATCCCTCCTTACCCTCTGTGCGCCCGCTGCCGCGACGACGACGACGGTTTGCCAAAACAATAATAAACATCAGACGTTCAGACATCAGTTCACAACGTGCGTTCGTCTCGTTTCTTTTCCGCTTGGTAGTTGTCCGCCGCGATTTTAACGGTTTTTTATTTTTTACATTTTAATATTATTTTATCATCGTCTCGTAAATTTTCGGTTTTATACATATATATATATTTTATTTTTTTTTTCACCGCTTCGCTCGATTTTTAATCTCTTACAATATACTTATATAATACGACCTCGTAAACACTCGCGTTTCTTTAGTAAGGTGTACCTATTATACATACCTATCCGTTCGTGTACGGTTATACGAAAACGTCGCACATTTTCGGAACACGATATCATTCATATATTATAACATACCTATTGTCACACTATACAGCAGCTGGTACGTACAACTTAATAATATTATTACTTATCATTTTTATACTCGTATACCTACTATTCTACTCTGGGTAATCTTTTTATTTTTGGATCCGAATTCGAAAACGTTTATCACACGTCGTCGGTCGCCGGCCGATATGCAGTGTATAATTATATTATTGGAGTATCGACCGTGCCTTTTTTTTTTTAGACATTTTCCAACCAACAAAATAGCGCGATATCGAAAAAATGTCATATTTATTTTTCATAATGATAACATTAGGCGCTAAGTATATATTATCTTAAAATTGGTATCTAATGAATTGATAATAAGTGATCCTTTATCTATCTTTCGTTATTTTTTATAAAAACTGTATCGTTTTTTTAAAACACTACTAATTCCTAGTGATGGATTTTTATATTGACTGAAAATATTTGTGTGCGGAAGTTAATATATATATGTATATATATATATACCTATATATATATATATATGGATTATTCAGTACTCTGTGGCCCAATCTTTTAAACGAATTCTTTAAAAAAAATATTCAATTAAAATCATATGCGGGGACTACCCCTGTATATACCAATTAACGAGTATTTTGGTCTTTGGGTATAAAAAAAGATTGTATACAATATAATAGGTAGGTATATATAATATAATATCATATTTTAGTCGGGTGTGAATTAAACTATACATAGACACATCACACATAGTAGGTACACATACATATCTATAAACGTTATAGTAGCATCGAAATTAAAATATAGGTACCTATAAAATATGTATATACCTATACGGCTATATCTATAAAAATTTTTTTATGAAAACGCGAAATCTTAGCGAATTTAATAATTTTTGATTAATTACCCATTTTGTACAACAGAAGTCATGGAACTCTAAAATAATTATATCATATATTATGTTTGTATTGTTCTGTGTAATAAGTTTAATTAATATGATTAAATTTCACTTAGTATTAAAAACGGTTAAATTTCTCATCAACTTATATTTACATTTAAAAGCCGAAGAAAGTTTGTAGATACTGTAAAATGTGGGACGTGGGTAAATGTTATATATATATTATATAATATATAAGTGAAGTCGCGGAGAGGAGTTTTTTATATTAATATTATACCTATTTTATGTATTTTGTATAATAACTATTATTAACCAAAACTAACTTATAGGTGCAATAGCCTATAGGCGTATAATTTAGATAATTTATTCTTATCGATTAATTCAAAGTTTACGTAGGTATTAAGTAGTCTTATTTTTAATTAATAGGATTTACCTAATATTTTATAATTAATTGTAGGTACCTACTGGTTACTCCTATGTTATCTTATTTCGATAAAGTGTTGAAACATTCTCATTCACATCGGAGACTAAAAATTTCATTAATATTTTAATTTAAATTCCCTACTTTTATTTAAATTGTTCCTTACCTAATCTATACTTGTCTACTGTATACTATATAGTTTATAATTTACCCGGCAATTATTTTTCTACATAAGTACTGATTTACCTATGTCAGTATTATATTATTTTATTTTGAATGCCTATAATATACTAAATACATATTGAATACCTACATACGATTGTAGTTTGTAATTAAATAATTAATGCTCATTAGTGATTACGATAATACGAATTGGCATAAGGAATTCGAATTCCTATCATTTTTTAAAGAAACTATTGGCAAAAACTCAATGTTTTGGAATAGCTAAAATTGTAACTGCAGTTTGAAATAAGAAATGTATGTATTCGAATTAAATAATTTATAATAATACTTCTATTAAAAAAAACACGTAATCGGTATCGATAATAAACATTTGAGAGATCTGGAATTCGATTTTTTTACACTGAAACGTTTGATTGTTTAAGAAAGCGTATAGGTGTGGTAGGTCTTAATCGTCGAAAGATTTGTGCGTACGGTATGGTCTCGTTGAAAACAAGACGTATGTTATATTTGTATAATAAATACCCGTTCTTCTGTTAATATTGGTACTCTTTATCATGGGAAAAAAAAAATAAAAATATTTTTACTTATATTTAAATAGCGTACGTAGTTTATTCCGGAGTATTTTTTTTATCGTTTTTAAAAATTATTTAGTTATAAATATACTCTGTGAACATCATATTATATATTATATACCTATATAATAATAATAATAATAATAATGTGAGTGCGTATATCGTATATTATGCGTACGGGGTATAGGGGCTTAGTACACAATGGTATCGCTTTCATTTTCATTTTTTTTTTTTTTTTCATGCTTTCTTATCAAAAACACGTCTTGTTAATTTTATAATGGTACTTTTTCGTATAGAGTAGCATGCCAAAGACATGCGTATTATATTATAAATATTATTCATGGTAGTAGGTATGTATACTGTTCTGCGCTCGTGGCCGTGCACTGCTATAGTATAAAATACTCGCCGTTAGAGGGACGCTCAATTCGTGTTTTAATAACCCGGCGGTTCTTTTGTGTCCGCCGCCCGTTGTACCTCTCTGTATAGCTACAGACGATTTTCAACCATCTGTCCCTCGCTCGACGTTCAACCCACCACCGTACCAGGCAGGTAGTATGTGCAATTCACTGCTGCAAACGGACGCGGCCGAATTTTTTATTGCTACCGCAGCTGTTTTTGGCGCGTAAAACCAACTCGTTGACCATTTGTGAAAAAATTCACAAATCTCCTTTGTGTCGGGTCCTCGAGTCGGAATCGTCCAAATTGTATAAAATAAAACGCATTTAATTTGTCTCGTCTAGCAAATGATATATGTATAATGATGATAAATGAACTATTTTATTACAAATATATCTCGGATATAACATTTTATAATAATAATACCTATACCTATATCTATATAGATTACACAGCAAGAGTGGATAAATATGTCTTCACTCTCGGGCGATAAGGATGGCAAATTTATTTGAAAATATTCGGCAGATCCAAAAAAAATCGGCGGATTTTGTCCTAGATTCGGGTATTTAACCCCGAATCGTACCTATACTTAATAATATTTATCTTGGATCAGCTGAATCGAGGCGAACAAAATCCGCTCAAAACATTTTTTTTAACTAAATATTTATAAAAATGTAAATAAGAATGAATTTAAAGTATGAATTGCACTGATTATTTTATTCTAACTATATTGGTACATTTTAAAAATTATTAAAGACTAAAAAAATTAATTTAAAAATGATAAGAAATTTTCCGAAAATACATACCTACACAATAACCATTCACATTTTACAGTTCAATGTTTGTTACTATATATTACTTCTAAATACCTTATTCTATAGGCAATATAGTGCGTCCTACAACAATGCATATTTTCTTATCAGTAATTGCTACCATTAGCACAGAATATATTCTATATATATATATATATTATTCCATATATTCTGTGCCGGGAGTACTGGGTTATCACCGTTATCACCTGCCATTAGTACTATTCATATTCTATAAATTATATCTATATCTTTATCAAATTAAAAAAAAAATTTGGTAGGATTTTGCCCTAGTATAAATAATACTGAGCGGATTTTGTCCTATTACCAAAATATCCTAATGCTCCGAATTTTTAAAACTCAGGGGCGTATTTCTGAGGGATGACCTCCCTCCTAGAAATATTTATATTAATGTTGATAAATCTGCATTGCTAAATACTTTCTAAAGTATAGATATAGGTACCAATACTTTATTAAATTCTACAGTTTATTATGCCATTAATTATATCATATACAATATGCATATTACTAGCTTAAGTGCAATACCTACTTTGTGCTACTCCTTGTAAGTGCAACTCCTTTTATGTGAGACTTTTTGTAAGCTAAATAACTTTTAAGTATGGGACTTTGAATTTGAAACTCCAATTGAGTGTGATACCTTGTAAGTTTAACTTTTATTGAATACTACACCTCATTAGTAGAATTACTTTTGAGTGCAATTCGTATACCTCGGTTTATGCATTTTATCGGAAATAATATTGTTAATTAATACATTTTAAAAATATTCTGTTACGGCGGAAACTGACGTTCGCTTTCTAGAAGATAATTGTTCATTCCTAAAATGTTTCCAATGAATAGGTTGACAAAATATGTAATCAGAAAATTGATCGAACTTACTATTTTCAGATTTTTATAAGAACTTGAACCACGCTATGCTCGGTTCTCGTCTGAGTGTAACAGGTTTTATACAGCAATATAAATTTGATCAAAATTTTCAGAAATATTTACCGTTCAATATAATATGGGTATAAAATAAAAAAGTATAATATAATATAGTAGGTATTTACTTCACACATATAAGAAGTTGCTGGGACTTTATGTTCTCGAATTTTTATACAACCATTGTCGTCAGGTCGATATGTTCGAAAGTCCGATTAAACATCGTATATATTATCGTTCATATTATGATAAAAGTTCACTGAAAATATCAATATAAATTTAATTGAAAATTGTGTAAAATACTACGGAAGTCCTACGGTTTTAAATTCATTACTATGAGATATAAGATCTGTGGTATAGGTACCTACCTAGGTACTCTGTGAATCAGTGGGTCAGACTTAAATACTTAAATACGGACTCGTCACAGGGTATTATATAACATATAATAATTAAATAAAACAGGTGGTTCCCTACCACATTTAATTCAAACAAAAGAAAAAAAATGATAAAAAATATTAAATAATAAAATTAATAATGATAAGAAAATATATTACGATTTCGGATGTTGAATAAAAATAGTCGCAAAAAAACAGATAGACGAAATGGGATTCGAACCGCCGTACCCGTATCGAAAGTTCATTTCCGTTTCCATTGAGCTACAGAATCGATGATAAAGTGCTTGAAAGTTCTCGTAAGTTGTCGTATTTAAACTATTCCGACACCGTTACGTATATCAACTATGTACGAGTATGTAACGCATATTCGGAACGAACGTCCCGGTCGGTCGGGGACGATCGATAAACAAAGAAAGGTTTAGTCGGGCGTTAAAACGCCCGGGAAACGTGAATTCGAACTCTGCAGAGTCGAAAAAGGCCTACAAAGGTCGCTAAAGCCGATTTCGGAACTCGGGGCAATAATACGACGCGGGAGAACGTCGAGTGATAACGGAAATCGGCGAATTGGGAATCGCATTTTTTCTTCCCGGCGTTGAAATCTCGCAGAAAACGCGAAAACATAGAGAAACGAAAGGTGTAAAAATCTCAAAACGACCGGAGAATAGTTTGAAAACGGCAAAAGAACAGACGTCGAGTGGTGGCTAAAACGGGCTGGGGAATTAAATAATGAATAGTACTGTTTTTTTCATGGAAAAAATAGTTTTATGAGTTAGAATTTTATGTATAAGTACTGAATATAAATAAAAAAATCACGACCGAAGGAGGGAGGGATATATCGCCCTATCGCCTCTTCAAATTAGCCACTGCCCCCATAAGTACGCCCCTAACTCCAATTGGCTCTACATAATATTTGGATATTTTATGCATTGCATATTATATCCTTGGATATTTTGACCGAACCCCACTATAATTACTGCCTATACAATAATACATACTTATAGATATTTTTTATCAATGTACAAGCCGTATGGAATCTAGCCAAAGTAATTAAGTTGGAAATACAATACTTAAAATCGTGTTAACTGTACACTTTTGCCCTTTGTGGGTGTTACATAAAAATGGAAATACTTATAATATTAAATGTTTGTTAAAATTAAATTCTTTATAATATTATAAAAATATGAAAAACCAGGTAATTATGTCAATTTTATCGCAATAATTATCACACATATTTATCAATAATAGGTAGAGGTCTATCGGGCGATCGGCAATGAATTATCTAACTAGAGATAGTATTTTATTTCTATACCTATGATTTATAGTTATTTGGGAAAATTGTGACATTGAAAATACTAAATAGTTTGAATTGGTTTTAACAAACAAATCAAAACTTGGTTAAACATTTTTGTATTTTTAATATTTTTGTACCTACGAGCATGTGAAATATTTTTGATTATTAATTAATTAATCTTTATATACCTACCGTTTAATGGTTTTTTCCTAGCTTCTTCATTCGCGAAGTCTTCAATAACATTTTCATAATTTAAACTTGATTATAGTTCATGTTCGATACTCATTAAATATAAGTAGTTTAATCGTTCCTGATCCATATGGCACTTCTAAGTTATTTATTAGTTCTATACAATTTCGAATCCTATGATTTTTATATATAGCTAATTTTAATATTTTTTATCATTCGCAATTTATTTATATTTTTAAATATCTAAGTAAAATATATATATATATATATATATATTAATATATAGTATTTTGTAAATAAATTAGGGCCCCAGGCCCGGGCCCATGCCTTAAGACAGCATTGTGTACGATTGTCGGTTACTAAGAAAATATCTGTATACTTATAGAGTAAAAATGTTCTAATATAATTTATATATATAATGTGTACAGCGACACAGTACAATGTATCGAATAATCAGTTTTTAAATGGTTCTATAGAGGCATTTTTAAAGAAAATTAAAAATTAAAAAATGTGTATGTTATATTTAACATATATATATATATAATATATTATATATTATATATATGATATAGGTATCGTTTCCCTATGCGTGTATCGTGTATAATGTATATTATTCCTAAATCATTGGTAAAATGCAGTGATTCAAGATTTAAATTTTTAGTTTCCGAGTAGACTGTGGAGTGAAGAATCTATTTGATTATACAATGATTTTTATTTTTAAAATTTCTATGTCCTATTTTTTGTTGAGAAAATGTGAACCAATTGTTACATATCTATCCTTTTTTCGGTAGCAAATTATATTGGGATTATACTTTAAAGAAGTTATATTTAGATTTTTCGATAAACATGCAAGGAAAAATAAAACAGGAATGCAAAAAGCTGGCCATTTTCTCGTAATTTCAAAAAAATGAGTAAAATAAGTTGTGTACTATAATATTATTGTAATATTGTAATTACTAAAAAAATTAAAAAATACCTATATTTATTATATATTTAGATACCCATGGCAATTATTTTATTTGTTATTTTGTTATTTCCCATACATTTATAAAATATTTCCGTTATAAAAGATAGCAGTTGTTATTTACGCTTCAGAAAACTACTGGAAAAGTCGAAAAATTACCTATTCAATGTACCAAATAGAACCAATTTGCTATTAAAAAATGTCTTTACTTCAAAACTCCTTTTGCTCTACACGACTCCTTCCAGTTGAAAAATTGCTCGCAGAGAAAATATAAAATAAACATCATTGTAAAATCACTAGACCCCTTGCTCAGAATCTAAAATACAAATATATTTTTAAACTAATTAATATTTCATCCCATATTATATAATAGTTTTCATGTTGGTTATAATATGATTTTTGTATGTACCTAACCTCTCAAGTAGAGACTTTTAAACCTAATATAGATTAGGGCCTATCAAAAAAAATCCCAATTTATCGGTGGATCTATGCACACATCTATATATCTATATATATATATATATATATATATTATATAAATACCTGATACATATTATATATATTTATCATTTGAAATTATTAATTTCAAAAAATTATTATAAATAAATGATCTAACCTATATTGTAAAATTAGAAACATATTTTTTCTTTGATTACTTCTTAATCATAAAATAAATTCATTGAACCATAGCACCTAGCTATATTGTTCTAATTTTTGTTAGCCCATAATGCATTTCAATTGCCAGTCATTGAGAATTGCTAAAATCGGTTTTTTCAGTGGAACCATTTTAGATATTAGATTTATATAGGTATTTCTATGCGTATATTTTAAATTTTAATGTATCTAAATCTGGATTTGGTTTCTCATGGATTCGACATACTTTTACAATTGTATTTGTCCAATGAATAGCAGATTACAGCATAATAATATTAAATATAGATAATGTAGCTTCGTATAACATGCTATACATATATTTTCATTAAAGATAATTATAATTTAGAAATATTAGTATTCATTGTTAAATAGGTATAATAGTAATATAGTACGGGTATTAGTAGGTACATACTATACAATTTTTAGTCACTTAAGGTACATTTTCCTAGCTGTGTCTAATTCGATGTACAGTCTTATACAATAATTCAGACTCATGTGTTAAAAGGGCACTATACAATCCATTTTTAAGGGGTTCTATGTCTGCAATTTTTTAGGACATTTTTGAGTAATGAAAATTGAACAATTAGAAAATGTTAAAATATGTTTGAAAAGTATATATATATATATATATTTAAAAGTAATCTCTTATCTGTACCACTTTTTATTGTTTTGTAATTACGACATTTATTCAAAAACTACTTGATTACTTGATCACAGATTGATAAAAATTACACTAAATAAAATATGAGTACTTAAACTAAAACCGAACAGTTTTTGTTCAATAAGTATATTTAAATATCTAAAATTCTGTTTTTTTTTTTTATTTTGAATTTACAAAGACTAGGAGAGAAGTTGTACTTAGAAAGTGAGAATGTTTTAGTAACATGTTTACTTATAAATACTCGTATTATAATACTTACCAATATATTTTTACCGAATATTTTATTTAGTAAAATAACGAACATTTATATTGAATTTTGAATTTATGAATCAATTACTCACCAGCAATTACAATATACATAAGTAAAATATAAATACTATAGGCATATTTAAATTTTTTGTGCTAAAAATATTTAAAATTATTATATATATGTACATATTTAAATAAAAACCCAATTTCTACAAAATAATTTGTTTTTATTTCTACAAATACGTATTTCAAAAACAATGTTTTCATCTTCAGTGTTAAACAACTACACTGTAGTAACAACTGTAGTTGTTTAACACTGAAGATGAAAACATTGTTTTCAAAATACGTATTTGTTGAAATAAAAAAAATTATTTTGTAGAAATTAGGTTTTTATTTACATATAAATAATTCTATAAGTAACTCAACATCAATATAGGTATATATTTTTTAACAAAATTATAAACTATTATACTTGACTATTAATTATTATTTTACTGGAAAGAAATCGCGTGGACATTTTGGAGGCAACTTCTATATCATTTTGAATTACCTGATTTTTTTTATCGACCTGTTTATTGATGATAAGAGGAAGGCAATTTGTATAGAATTAATTTAAAAGAATGATATTTTTAACAGACATATTTACCTATTATTTATACAATAAGATAAATTAATAAACTCAAAACTTAACGATAAAATTACATATAACAAATTACAGAATGGCAGAATATAATAATATTTTAAGAAATATTTTATAAATAAGTATAGGGGAAATAATAAAATAACAAATAATGTTATCATGGTTACTTATATTAATTTTATTATTTTTATGATAATAATATTATTATACTAACCGAACTTTCAGAATCATCTTTCGAATACAATGATTTATTCTTACAAATTTAAAAGCATCTGGACGAATTTTTTATTTCTACTAACCCTATCTATGCTTGCATACATTTGTTCACAAAAAACAGTTTGTGTTTTAATTTTACTACTGTAAATTGATTAATTTTTATACCATATTTTTTCATTGTAATAATTATAAATGGCTTATCCCGTTAAATATTATAAATAAATAAATTTAGTGATAAGTATATCCACTAATGTATTAAATAGAATCATAATTTTCGAAAATATTTATATAAATAGATTTGTATCAATTCTTTAAATAGATAAATAAAGTTATATTTTTTATGATGAAATGTTTAACATTAGCAAGATCATATAAAAAATGTGTCATGTATATACCTACGCACTACCTCTATATAATGTGTGTAATGTATATATTATTATATTATATTATATACTGAACATCTCCACTCACCACTTATATATTATTATCAGTTAGGTAACCCGGTAATACAATACCCATGTAACTATCAGAGCCGAATCCAGAAATATTTTATGGGGGTGGGGGGAATATATCCTTGAGTGATTTTGTGGGTACTTCTTTGTCTAAAATTAGGTCTATATAACATATTATAAGTATATGTTTTTGGAATTTGGAAGGGGCGCACACCCACTTCGCCCCCTGTATTCACGCCTGATATATATGATGCATTATAGTACTTAATCATGGTTTATACAATACCGCTAAATTTACGCATTTTTAATTAGGTAAATTTTGATGACATTTTTAGTAATTTGAAAGTTCAACGATTTAAAAATATTTTAATATATTTTAATAATAGGTATAGTTTAAAAATATTCCCGTGTTAGTACCACTTTTATTATGTAACTACGATATTTGTAAAAAAAACTTGAAACGATTTTGGTACCAATAGAATGATGAGAAAAACTAGGATTTACGCCAGCGTTTTGCGATTAATTAATTCTATCGGATTCTATGAACTTTTGAAAAACATAAAAAAGTCTCATTTTCAAAATTGTATATAAACTACAATTTGAAATTGCATTTAAAAAGCTAGCGTACGATAATAGTTTAAGAGGATTTTTAAGGGGTTTTGTATAGGCAATTTTAAGGAAATGTTGAAAAAAATGAAAATACAACATTTGAAAATTAATTTAATTATATTTTAAAAGTAATTCAAAAATATTCATGTGTCAGTACCATTTTTTTATTGTTGAGTTATCATGATATTTGTTAAAAATGACTTTCACGTTCTATAACTACAACTTTTCTCTGTATAATCGCCGAGTCAAAATGTACACAAAATATGAAAGATGAGAATATTTACTATGCCGCAACGTGGTTTTTTTGAAAGCCTAAAATCCATAATTGAAAATTGTGAAATTTAAAATGAAGAAACATAAATTTTAACTAACAAAAACTCTACTATACTATGGCATAGAAAATATTCTCATCTTTCATATTTTGTATAAATGTTGACTTTGCGATTACTAAGAGAGAAGTTGTAATTATAGAGCTTGAATGTATTTTAATACCACTAAAATGGGTGTATAGCATCCTCTTAAGTTCTCACCTTTTTTTTTGATACCAAAATAGTTATTGTACAATAATTTTATAATCCATAACATTGAAAATTCGTGAATGTGTTTTTAACGGATATGAAACCTTTTAAGGATATTGGTAAAAAAATTATAGGTACCTATCGCATACCAAAACGTTTTACGATTTTATAATATTTGTGTAGGTAATCTAGTTTAGCGAGTCTGTATATAAATAATTACACGTTGTTGTGTTATAAATTAAAATGATAATTTATTATCAATATCATAATTTAATTTGTAACTTTTTGTAGAAAATCGAAGTATGCAGATTAATATATGAATTATATACCTACTATAAAGATGTATGTATTATATTAGATATTAGACATTGATTTTTAGTTCGGGTTCTAAACCAGGAAAAAGTATTTCTTTTTATTCAGATACAAAATACAGCATTAAATATATAGGAATTACGGTAACGGTATATAGGGTAACTTATGAATCTATATTATACAGGAATGTTAATTTTTTACGAATATATCTGCGATACTATTATGTTTTAATGATATTTTTCTGAATGTTACATACAATTATTTTATTAAATTCTGTTAAAATATCTTAACCCATAGATTGTATTATAGATATTTATATGAAAATACTCCTGTTTAAAATAGTTTTCAAACCGCATATTTTCGTTATATATATAGAATATAGATAAGTATAAAAATATATTTCAGTTAAAATTTGATTTGAAAAGTCATTTTTACATATTTATATATAGTGAGGAAGAATGAATGTTAAAGAAATAATAAGTGAAATAGTGATTTTTCGACGAACGCATATTAAAAAACTAAAATAAAAAATTAAAAAAACAATAATTATTCTTGAAACTTTTACAGAGTATACATTTTACTATCATACGTAGTAAATAGTACTAACGTTATATATACATTTCTCAAAATTCATCATTATTCATTGTTATCAAATTCTATACATCTATAGGTTATATCCTATCCGACGACGGACGAGCCAAGAGCTTCCTTATCTGACCACAATTTTTTTGAAATTTTAAATTGATCCTCCCTACATTATGCCGGACTCATGATAATGTATTTACTGGCACCAGTAAATATAATATTATAGCTCTCTTAACAAATTCATTTAAATTTAAATAAATAAATAAATACTCGTAACGGTTTGTCAGCTATATATACGTGTGTATTCTCCCTTTTATTTTTTATTGATTTTAGATTCTGAGGAGTGCGAGCGGGTCATTGTAGTTTTACAATTATATTTTTTTTTCTCTGTGATAAATTTTTTTGAAAGAGTTAATTAAGAGATTTGGAGTAAAGAGCTTTTTGATAATAAATTGGTTCTGTTAGTACATTAAGAGTCATTTTTTAAATTTTTTAAATAGTTTCCTTAAGTATTAAGAAAAACTACCTTTTATAACAGAAATATTTTATAAATTTAGGGGAAATAACCATGAAACAAATACAATTGCCATGCAATACATCCACCAAGAGTATTCTGTCTCATAAGCGAAGTGGTTTCATACGTTTTTATTAAATTTTTTATTTATTAGAAGCATAATATAATGTGTTTTTTTTTTTGGGGGGGGGGAAGTTTCTGGTCTTAAAGACCATCCCGTACAACAAAATTCCCTACATCTCTCTCTGTCTTCAGCTACTTCCCAACAGTCTGGTCCCTGGTCTACTACTTTAACTTCTCTCTTCACACGGTCTGCCTAGCGGTCTTTTTCCTATATCGACTCCTCTTCAATTACTGTTTTTATCATTGCTTCTTTTTTTCTCCAAGCGTGTCCGGCCCACATTAATCTTCTTTTTGTAGCTTCCCTTAATATAGGTTTTTGGAACATGTTTTGAAGCTCCTCGTTGATTCGTATTCTCCATTCTCCGGTTCGCGAGTCAAGATATGGGCCATAGATCCATCTTAGAACTTTTCTTTCAAATGTGTCTAATCTTACTTCCTCTATCTTTCTTAATGTCCATATTTCTGAGCCATATAAGATGATGGGGTATATTAATGTCATATATATTTTAATTTATATAATTTCTAAAAAAAATAAATAAATGGATTTGCTTCAAAATAATATGTTTTTTGTTTAATATTTATAATTTTTTTTCTAATATATATATAAATATACATAAAGATTTTTAATTAAAAAAATTTTCATGTAAGTACACCAATTTATTCCAATATTTTAATGTTTATTTTTATATGCAATTATTATTACAGCGAATGTTATATATTTTACATGTTTATTTTTTAAATTGTAGGTATTTACTATTTACGTTCGATTATAATCAAATATATTTAGGTTGAATTTCGACATTTACTGTAGTAATGATTAGGTATACGTGTATATACAGTATACGATAATTTATTGATCTGTTCATGGGAAGTTAATTAAAATGTTACGAAAAATCACAGTACCAAAACAAAAATACGTAGGTGTTTAATTATTTACTCATTTTTTCTCTACCAGTTAACGGTCTAAACTAGTATAAACACATGTTCAATGACAGGGAAAGACTAAGCGCCTGAATGCATTTACAATACTATATAGGCAACTGTGCAAAATTAACTGAAATATACGTATATGTATCTAGTACTTGCCATTGTTTTATAGGTATGAAATATAGAAATAATAATAATAACAAATTTGAACATTTAAAATTATTCTGTAAATGTTAAATATTGATTTTTTTTATTAAAAAAACAATTATTATTTTTTAATTATTTGTTAATTTTGACTTATTAATATTCTAGTAGGTAATAATAAAAGTGTATAGTATATACTATAATATAGTATATTATAAATATTATATTCTTTAGGTATTTATAGTATATATTATAAATAACTATTATGTTCCTTATTAATAAATTAATAATTATAATAACCAATTAGTTGAAAACGTACCCCATTAAGACATGAAATTATAAATTCATATAATTAATTTGTCATATTATAGGTAACTGATTATAAGAGTGATTATATATTATGACGTACAAAGGAATGATAGGAAATATAATAATTGTATTTTATTGTACCTGTATTTTATAATACACTCGTAGTTTCATGCTAATAATAATATTACCTACTCGGCAAAGTATTAAAATGTGAAATATCCAAGTAATAAAAGTAGATGCACATATCAATAAACATTACATTTTAAATACTATTCGAGTTTAAAAAAAAAAGTCATTCCTGTAATAATTTTCCTCAAAATCATTAAAATTGAGCCTTTGGTATTATTGTGCCCCTGGCACATTCAATTTTTCCATGGACTAACTACGGCCCTGTTCTTTAGTAAATATAATATAGGTACATTACTTATTTAAATTGTCTAGTGCATTTAGAAGCAATCGGTCTTATTCAAAAGTATCATAATTGTATTTTGAAGGCTATATTTAATTAATTTTGAGAACTATTTTTCTTTTTAGTATGCTCAATATATACCTACACTTTTATCAGTACCTACCTGTGTATACGGTAAAGTATAGTTCCCTTCTCAATTGTATGCATTACTTATCTTGGGGGCAATGCTACTTGTTACTTTTATTCACAGAACAATATTAAAAATTGAAAACATGTTGTCATTGTCTAATAGTAATGCAGTATATTAGTAATCATATTAATTATTAATTACATATTACTTTTATTATATTATAATAAAAGTCTCGAGGATTACTTATTGAAACAAAATGGTTTTGATGTAAGCAGAAAATGTTAAAATTGGTTTTTACTGAATAATTTAACATTAAAGTAATCATGTTTATTCACTATTTAGTTAATAAAATACAAATGAAAATTTTCTCTTCGTATAATTGATCTAAGTTTTTAACATACAAATATATACAATTGGAATTGAGCCACATCCGAGGTCAAAACTCGTATTCCGCTTAAAGTTCCAGTAGGTTATTTTTAGTGACATAATGGCCGACTAAGACTCGCGGTTGTGTACCAATTGTTAAAATTAGGATTTTTTTTTAAATTATAAATATATTTTCAGTCATAATGTTTGTACTCAATAATTAATTGTGTATTTGCTTTATTACTATAATATGAACTAATTTTATTTTTTATATAAAATAATTTGATGTTTAGGACGTTTATAGTTAAAATTTAATACAAACACAGTTGTTTTGAAAAATGAATTGGACAGGCTATTTTTTTATGAATATATTTACTTGGTGTCAATTTTGTTTTACAATCAAATGATTATAAAATATTAATCTGCAGCTACTAGTCGAAATTACCTTAAAATTTTTGTTCATAATATTAGTTTATAAAGGTCATAATTATTCTTTTCTGTCGCCATAATAAATGTTATGGAATTTTTTTTCTTCAGTTTAATATTACATGGGCTTAGTGAGTAATATTTATTTGATTGTATGCTTCATTAAATTCGACTATTTAGGTATCTATTTAAACTAAAAAAGCATACTGTTGCTATTGGTTTGTTACTGCACAGGCCATAAAAATATATCTCTCTGCTGAATTTAATTAAGCAATACAATGAAAGATTTATCACACATTAACTTTTTTATTATATTTTTAACATTTATTTTTTTATAGTAAAATAAAAACACTATTTAAAAGCTGCATTGGGTGATTTTGTTTTATTTATCGTACTCAAATTCTTAATCATTATATATTTACATAAATTGTATCTACAATTCAATATTTCCGTGTATTAAGACGTCATTTGTAGATAGGGTTTATTATTTAAGTATTTAAGTATAGTAGTTTAGCTGGTTCAGGCGCCACGTTTCAACCCTGTATATTATATTTTATTAGGTAATTATAAATTTGTCAATATTTTGTTATGATAATTATTATAAACTAGTTTCACTTAATTTTTGAAACTGAAATTCTTATAGAATCGCAAATTAAAATATTGATTAAAATATGATTTATTTTTTATTCTTGGTAATTTAAATCTTATTTGTCGAACTTTGAATAATTATAATTTTTAAATGATTTTGAGACAAATAATTATTGTGTATTTGGTGTAGCAATCATTGTAGCTACATATTTTTTTATGACCTGTGATGATATTATGATAAAAAACTATCTACTACCTTTCGCTGATTACCAACCTATATTATATAAAACTTATTGTATATTTAATAATTACCACGATTGATTAGCAAATAAAACATTTTTATATGATTTTAATAATTAAGATAATATTATTATTAAATTTAGTAATTCAGGAGATATTATATGGTATATCCATGTATTATTTTTGAAGGCCATCTTGTTTTTTTTTTGCTCCAAAAGTTAATATTGATTGACACAAATATAATATAAATCATAAATAAAACTAAATATATTCCCACTCGATTTGATATGATCTAAATTGCAAAAACAAAAACCGTTTGACGATTAAAAATATAGGGTAGGACCAGACCTACCAATGTTTAGTTATTAGACGCGCCATTATAATGATAAATATAATGGTGATAATGTGATTTTAATCCATAAATAAATAAAAATATATATTATAGATACCTGGCTATACGTACGAGTTTATTTATTTATTTTATTTCAGGACTACTTGTGGTGTTATT
The DNA here is from genome assembly GCA_025469235.1 of Pemphigus obesinymphae. Taxonomy (NCBI): domain Eukaryota; kingdom Metazoa; phylum Arthropoda; class Insecta; order Hemiptera; family Aphididae; genus Pemphigus; species Pemphigus obesinymphae. The sequence goes on along the minus strand of JAIPRL010003189.1, from coordinate 27,494 downwards.
TTCAAAAGATCCTCTTCGCACCCTCTAATTTGGTATTTAACTGAACACTGGTAATGGTACATTACAATAACATGACTGAAAATATTATTTTACAATAAGAAAAATAAGTCTTGAAATACAAGAACACACAATATGGTGACAATTGGAATTTTAAGTGAGTATTATTACTTTTTGCTTCTAGTTGGTGTATTATCTAAAATATGTATACAGCGGCGCACGTGACAAACAATACATTTAAATACTTGTATATTATATATATAGTATTAATAGATTAAGTTTTAACACTATAAATATTTGAAAAATTACACTTGTAAGTTTACGTTTTTCTATTGAGAAGATAAAATGTTTACAATAATATATCGAGCGTATATGTGGTTTTTATGACACCTTGAAAATTCTATTTTATATAGTGCTTTGACAGTTCGAATAGAAAGTGCAATTTAATTTTTCTATTTTTCATAATACCTATATAATATAATATAATATATAATATATTCGAATATTTTACTCGTTTTAGTATTGCTCGTATTTTCTCCGCTTTCTTCTACTGTACATCACTCTCCAGTCCCCACGATGGACAAGGACATGGTTCATAGAATTGATGCGGTTTATCAATAGGGAACATAATAATAGTAATATAACAGCCGACAATGGTTAAGAATAGATTTCCTTACTTCCTGATGATTTTCATGAAATTATAGTGTAACGCCCGAGTTTTCCTCCGTCTATGCAAAATCATAGGTATATCTGTAATATAGGTCTATCTGTGTGAGTTAGCGTAAAATAACCATTGCAATTGGAAACAGAAAAAAAATTATGGCATGTTTAATTGAATACAATTCACTGTTTTTTTTATCAGTTAATTATGCCTACATTCATAAATATTCTATGTATATAGTAATATGTGGATAACTTACCTATTTATACATTTCATATCGAACAAAGTAGTATTAGAACATGGTAGAAAAATGTTTTACTAAATTTTAATTTTTAAATCCATTCAATATTTATTTGAGTCTATAGTGAATATAAATACAAATTTATACCTTAAAAAATGCTTTTTTCGTTTTTAATTACTTATTTAATTTTTATTTATTAAATAGGCATGAACCTAATAATAACAAGCTATAGGTACCTACTAACTTTGTCGAAAAAATGAACATTTTAAATTAAAATTACAAATAAAATTATTATTTTCAGTGGATATGTGTAAAAACTACAAATCATTACTGTGTTGCTTTCAAAAAAATTTAATGTTTAATATGTTTTATGAAAGTGATATTTAATGAAGATTGACATAAAAATATTATCGATAAAAAAAAGTTGTCTTTCCGTATTTGATATTCTTATAGGTACGTTTTTATGTATTATATACCTAGATATTAGGTAGTCTTATATTTCAAAGTATCAAAGATACATACCGTTTTACTGTACCTAATATTAATTATGAAATATGTCAGTTTCATATTATATTATATTTAACTTAAACCCAGTAGTGTATTTAGGGAGGATAGAGGGTGGGGGTCAACATGTTTTTAGGAGGTATCAAATTTTAAAATGTGATAATATAAGTAATAATGATTTTTTTTTTTGCTTATCAACTAAATTTGTGAAATTATTTTACATTTTGGATGAATAATAGGTAGCAAATATACACTACACGTATACCTTGGGCAACGAAATCCTAAATCTATACTCCTTGTACCTTTTACAGAGTGAAGTGAGGAATGTATTAGTTTTAACATAAAGTGTTTTTTTTATGGCTGTTTTTAATTTTTCCGAATAACAGGAGTTTTGGTATAATGAATTTTCCTGATAGCAAATTGATTATAGTTAGTATATTAAAGCGGTTATTTTTCGATTTTCCCAGTAGTTTTTGTCAGCGTAAAGAAAAATAACTTTTTATAACGGAAATATTTTATAAATCGAGAGAAAATAACAAATAATGTGTTATCATGGTTACTTTTTTTTTTAAATAATATACCAAACTTCGCTCAAAGTATCAACTGAAATGATTTATCTATGGCTATTTATGGGGGGGGGGATGAGGATAACTGTCTTGAGCGGCTTAATCTTAAAGAAGCAGCGGCCTCCTTTAGGGTTTAGGCTTAGAGCTCTTCAGACTAGGTAGATATCTACTTATGTATTTTTGGATAAATAACATTTTATAAAAATTAAATTTTTTTTCATCATTTCATATTTTTGGAAGCGATTTAGTCGAAAGCTTCAAAAAACCTTGCATCAGCTCTGGTATGGGGCGTCAACAATTGTTATAGACCAAGAGCGGCAATTTTCTACAACCAGAACTGTATTTATCTTTGCTTTCAAATTTAAATAATATAATATATGTATATATATACATTTAATACTTTACACTATTCTGTTCAAACTATTCTAGACCAAAGGAACAATGGATCAACTTCCACCATCTGTATTTGTACGACTTGTACACGAATAATTTCTAAAATTGATATACATTGTAAAATTAATACTTCATTAATATTTCATAATATGCAATTTGCAAGTATATTATGTATACTATAACATATTAATAAGCTTATGTCATATAATAAAATACATTTTAAAAAATTACATATTTGTACCATTGATTAAATATATTGTTTATTTAATCTATATGATTGTGTGTAGTAGAATGTAGAATTACATAAACTTGGGGTAAATAACATGAGCATATTTATCTTGGTATATAGGTATTTACAGTAGTTCGCCTACGGTGGTTTGTGTGATATTTTCAGTATAATTTTCTATTTAATATCTTGATTTTAATTTGCTTTTACAATGTAAATTTTAGTCTGTGAACAACTTCGATAAGAAGACTCAATTTATTACACGTGTAGTGTGTATCCATTTACCAGTATTAAATTTTATTAAAAAGATACTTTAAAGAAGTCGTTTTTTGACTTTCCAATTAATTTTCTAGGTGTCTCAGCCCCGGTCATCATGTAGAATTTGTAAAAATGATAAGCTGTAAAGCATTAAAAGTACTAGGTTTTATATTATGATTGTCTAAAGAGCTCAGCTTCAAATGTCAGTCAAACCACTGTACTGTATTCTAGTTTGTCCTATTTTAAAATACGGAGCCATTATATGGGATTCATATACTTCTGATGATATAAAACCAATTAGAAAGAGTTCAACGGCAGTTTCTCCGTTTTACTAAATTCTTATTAGAAATACTTTCCAAGGAACATGTTTATCGACCTTAGTTAATTAGCTCGTTGGTTAAGAATATCACTTGTTGATAAAAATTAAAATGTCTCTTTGGACTCCTTAGTGGCTTTATATAGACTCCATAGCTGTTATTCTTAATTAACCTAGTACCTCCTCGCTCCATTCTTTCATATCCACCTTTCTTCGTTCCGATATGTTCAACCAACTAGGTATATGTTCAGTGAACCTCTGCGTAGTTTGATGCGTCTAATCAATGTTGATCCTTATTTTTAATTTTAAAAATTATTTGTTTATCTTTTTTTATGAATTAATGTGTTATAATATATCTACATTTTAAGGTTTTCATTTTAAAAATGTATTCTTTTTTATTTTTGTCTTTGTTCATATGAATTAATATATTCTAATATCTATATGTATTAATATAAGTACTATGTACTATGTAAATTCAAAGGCTATTGTCTGTATATACTACTAAATAAATAAATGCGTAAGGAAAAATACTAAAAAAACGAGTTAAATAGTTATTTTTTGTAATTTCGAAAATAATGATTTCAACAATTTTATATATTTTACTACTATATTACCCCCTATAGGTACTTCATAAATTTTCAAATATATATTTTGGACTAATATTTATGAACTTATATAGATATATTACATCGAGCTCAGCTCAAAATCGTTTAATCGAAAAAAATGATTTTTGAAATTGAAAATTGTTTTTATAAATTGCTTTAAAATTAAATATATCCACCACCAGTTTACTATCTGACAAATGAAATGTTTCCAACTATCATTTTAGTGAAAAGTTTATACAAATATCTTGTAAATTATTTTATAATTTCTATACACGATATATTATAATACAATATATATTATATATGACAATTATTATTACCATTAAGAAATAATATTTTTTATTTTTAATGAATTTAAACCATATTTTAATATATATGTACATGTTTTTAAATAATCTTAGTATGAATCTTAGTAGTAATCTTTATATGAACTTGTAATCTATAAAATAAAATTTAACTGTTATCATTGATTATATACATTTGTAGGTATATATAATAAATACTATTGTACACATTCCATTAATAACATACGTTTTTGGAGTATACCTAATTTATGTTATAAGTAAAATATAGTGTTTACAAGTCATAAGCCTAGAAATGTTGAATGGAAATTTAAAATAGAAAAAAATAAGATGAATTTCTAATTTTCATTAAGATATAGAGTACCTACATAATAAAATATAAAGAGGATGTCTGCACACACATCACATATTCGCACCTCATAAAGTACCTATCGTACACGATAGTATATCGTACACGATACTGTCTATAAATTACTATTTAAAAAGGACCTGTATAGTTAAATGTGTAACAATTATTAAATTTAAAATTTTTCATTTATTATTTAATTTAATTTTAACTTGTCTATTTATATATAACCTCTTAAAATCGACTATCCTTTTAAGTTGTATAAGTATTTATTTATACGTATTTTTTTACTTCTTGAGTATTCACTAATAAACCAACGATAGACAGTTCACTGTCTATCATTGGTTTTATACGCATAGGTAGGTATATCGTTTAGGACATAATATGTACCAGAGGTATGGGGGAAAGTAATTTTTCAGTATGAAAACACGAGGGATTTTTTTCTTGAATTTAGTGACAATTAATTAATTTTTTTAATCAACATTATAGGTTTTATATCCCTATGCATTAATATACAATATATTCAATATATTCTAAATACATTCCGATTTAAAATAATGTACGATTCTAGTAAATTATTGAAATTTCAATTACATATAAAAAAATATTAAGGGGAATACATTTTGTCAATGGTCGTGATCATGTTATTGTGTATATATTATATATGCACATGGATAAATAATAGAGAAAAAAAATAAAAATTTCCGTTTCTTCCAGCATTGCCGTGGAACTTATACGGATGTCTTTTACAGTCCATCGGCTACCGATGACACAAATCGATTGCTGTTTTCTTGTTTATAGAGTAAAACATTGAAATAACTAAAAGAAAAAAAAACGTACACTTCCCTCTTTGTCGTACTCTTCTTCTCTCACTCTGGCAACCTGTGTACGAGTACATCTGATGAACCGTGAAAGAAAAAACGATTACCGCTACACGGCACGGCGGCGATGCACAGTAGTTGGCATGGTCGATGACCAAAAACGGTTTTCCACACTTATAAGGTTATAAATTATAATAGGTAGGTACCTACCTATATATCGAGTGATTCTTTTAAGAGATTTTACTGATGCATCTATTATTAGATACTTGCAGTAATCGATATGAAAAAAAAAAATAATGGCGAAAATTTAATTTTTATTTTTATTTTTACAACGACCTATATTTTTGATTTTATATTAATAAAACAACGTAGAATATTCGTAAACATAAAAATACATTGATAAAATGAGTATTTCCTATTAAAAAAAATTACCCAGGTTATTATATAGGAATAGGAAGGTACCTAGTGCCTACTCTATTCGGAAAATCATCCGCTTCTATAACGGACGAACCACTGTTGATCTCGTGAAATTACAAATTTGCCACGAAACGGCACTCATCGGCTTCGCCGTCGCGCGTCGTCGCCGTAATCATTTTAATACCTATGTATCTGTCGACATTCGTCACGTTGTTATATTGCGTTAATCAATTGGTTTTGTCCAGGTAAATATACTTTTGATCAGAACGGTTTTTTTGTTTCTCGAGAAACGACACGCGCATAATAATAACGCCAAAAATCGAATAAATAGGTACCTATACAGATACGCGAGACATAATACATAAATAATATAAGTACCGTGACAAATTAATTGTATGCTATAATAATAATAGATAGGTACATTTAGGCCGACTTTTTCTTTTTTTTTATATATATATATATATATATACGAAATACAATAATATATTATGCTGATTGCTATTAAAAAAAATCTCTTTTTATCGTCTGTATATTATAGTGGTATATAATATATATGGTATCGAGAATCCCGTACGCAACAATAATATAATATGATAACGCAATGACTTTCGCGCGTATAATAACGCCGCCAAAAGTATATTCGGTCTCGTGAACTCGACGCGACATAATATTATATCGGCATATCGCACTGTGAAATACGATCTACCTAAAAAAGTAAAACGTATATACTTGTATAACAAACACAATATGGCTATCTCGACAATGACTACGATATGATGATATCTACGCCTGTATGACTAATGACTATTGTACGTACTTGACTCGTAAGCTTATTATTTCTTGTTCGTTCCTTTTTTAATATTGTATATTTAAAGACGTATGACCGTATGGGTAATGACGGTATATGACCAATTTTGGATAATTAGGATGTGTTATGGAAAAAATTACTTCGGCGAATGACAAAATATAATTAAGCGAAGTAGAACGAATTTTGAATGGGTTTTTTTTTTCTTTTTTTTTTTTTTGTGGAAAAAAATAAATGTCATCCGATTACTTTTATACGCATAGTTTCCACCGCGGCGACGTGCATAACGGTATAATAACAGCTAACGCCGTAAATAGTGTTACGATTATTCGATGAATCGTATAGGTATTGGAATTGTGATTTACAAACTATTGACATAGTTGCAATAATATAAGGCAACGACTGTTAAATGTGTATAGCTGAGAGGATTCTTAATTCTGTACGTAACATGCAATTTGATACCACGCCGGAATATTGTATGACAAATTCAAGTTCCAATGTTCAATGAAAAATTCATAAAAAAAAAAAATGATAGATTTAGTTATTTGAGTTAATTTTAAGTCGGTTTATAATGGTATGTAATAAACGAGTATACTTTCTCTTAATGTTAACAAGTTAATATTACAATTACATTTAACCTAAAAATGATATAAAAACAAATATTTAATACACAATATAATATAAGGTACGCACAAATACTTTGATAATTTCTATAAATCAATAGTAATATTATGTAGTGGTAAGTATAGGACGGCCCTCCCCCAGAATCCGAAATTATGTATATATATTTTTTCATATCTAAATTAATATTCAGGCATTTACATTGTTTATTTTTGTTATATATTTATTAAAATCAATTGAAACTATTTGATATAAATTATTAGACGTCCATAAATGATAAAACTAAAAATTACATTTAACACAATTTTAAGCATTACATTTTCAATTTATTATTTTCCTGAATCCTAAAATCGTGTATGTTTATTAATTATGAATATCAACTATCAGTTAAGTGGGATTGTTCTCACTCCAGGGGGGGGGGGTTAAAACAGTGAGAGTGATTAAATGAGATGAAATGACGTGAAACTATGTATTTTAGGTGTTCTGGAAAAGTGATATCAGTGAGAAAATGAAATGAATACCTTGAGTAAAAGGGTGTTTTAAAAACGTGAGTGGAATGATCAGTATAGAGAAATGAATATAAACAACGGTGATATGAATAAAATGGACCGAAATTATTATATTTATTCTCAAATATCTCATTTATCAAAGGGCACCCGAGTATAATGAAAACTATGATAAATGTATATTTTTCATTATGATTATTTGATTTTAAATACATAAAGTATTGATAAGACTTTTAACTTTATAACATTTCGTTACACGTTTATAGATTAAGTTATTAAATAACTACTTTTTGAAATGGCTTTATTATTTGGAATTCCTAATCCAGGACGGAGAACATAGACAATAAATTCGGTAATAGGTACCCTTTCTATAGTTTCTAGAATTCTATACCTATGCATCTTGTATTTCATAATCTTTATTTTTGTACATTTTACTTTTAAGAGTTACCGAAGATCCATTTCTCATTAGTGACATCAAATTTATTAAGGATTTATCCAAGTTATTTTTGCGTTATATTATTGCCAAAGTAAGGCCTCATATGACAATTTAAAATGGCCAAATAGTTTATCCTTGACAAGGATAGGTATCGAATTATTTATAGTTTAATTTTACAACAGTAAAATATACATTATTGAAATGTTATATTAATATATATGAGCACTTGTGACTATTTATAATTATTATATTATATACTCAAAGTCACAATATTATACACTTTTATTTTGCGATGACGACTTAGTTGTTGAAATACGTATACGCAAAATTAAAGTGTATAATATTGTGACTTCGGGTATATAATATAATAATTATTGAAATGTTTCTTATTATTCCCAACAGCTGCTTATTGCTATACATTTTTGTGCTGTAGGTAGTAGACTATTAAACTGACATTAGAGAAAATCTTTATAGTTCACAGTTCGAAATAAAAATATCTGACATAACATTTTTCTGGTATTCACTTATATGTGCTATTTCTTAATCTTTATGCAGGTAAATAATAAATAAATACTATTTATTACTACTGTGTGCAAATATGTACCTATATGATTACATAAAATTAAAAACACTATAAAATATAAAGTGCATATAAATATCATAAACAAAACAATATAAATTTTTATTTTCTTAATGTTATCATTTTTATTTGTTATCAAATTTACGTAAATTCATAGCAAAGGAAACTATTTATTTATTTATCCAAATAAAGTGAGTTTTGTGACATTTGCGAGATGAGCTACGTGACTACAATGGCTTCAAATATTTTCTCACTGCGAGATTATGAAATAAAGGAAATGAAATGAGCTAAGTTGTTATGTATCAGATGACTCACTCTTTCAAAACCACCCCCCTGGTATAGTCAAATAATAATTGTTACTTGTGCAAGATATATACTTTGTCTTATGTAAATATTTTCGGTGGTAACGCGAAAAAATAACCCCGGAAAAAAAACCCCAAAATTTAGACCCTGAAAAAATAACCCCAAAATTTTTAAATTTTTACTAAAATTTTTACTACACAACTTTAGAAAACTTCCACAGAGCTATATTTTCTACGTCGTCTATTATATTTTACAATAATTACCAATTAGTCATTTTTATAATTATTAAGTTGAAACATTATACTACAAAATATTAAAAATCTATTTTTTATTTTGTTTAACAGTTTTCAATTAAATAACAATTATGTAATGTTGCATATGACATGTATATATAATAAAATTAATTAAATATTAATAATATAATATAAATACATAAATAATAATCATTGTTGTAAAACCAATAGATTCTAAAAACTATATCAACTATCGAAAAATTAGTTACTTAATTAAGTATGTAGGTAAATACAAATATTATAATATAAAATAATTCTTTCTCTAGGTTATTTTTTCTCAGGGTTGGTTTTTCAGGATCTAAAATTCTGGGATTATTTATTAGGGGATTAATTTTCGGTATACGTGACACGAGTAAAATAATGGCTCCATATTTACTTCTAAACTTATCAGATGTTCGGATATTACATATATACACCAGTCATGGGAATAACAAATAAAAAAAATCATATATTTAGCTTCATATTATTTAATTCACAATCTGCAATGACGTACTTATCACTTATCAAGTATGCTAATTGTAGGAATTCGGCTTTTATCAAATATTCAGTCTTCAAAATTCGCAATCAGCTTTCGTGAGATCTGTTTATCAAAGTGTGACATAATGTTGTTATATAAATAATATAATTATAATTAATAAATATTAGGTAATATGTATTAAGAATAAGTATTACTTACATTTATTTAAAATGAATATATAATGTATTATATAGTTACCTACTATATATATATTATATTATAATATATTATTATAATCTTATAAATTATAACCATAACTCGTGAATCATGAAATATAAGATTAATTTTTGAATTTGTTCAATTAAGGGTAATGAGAGTCACACTAGTTCGGTTTTGAATACAAAATTGGTTTACACTTCACATCGTTGTGACTATTCACTATTGTGATAAATTAATTCACATCAATTACATTTCGAAATATGTTTTTATATATCGTTTAGTACATTATACACGTTATTATGGTAGGTCAATAATAATATATTTATACTAGTATATCGTAATTACAAAATCTATTCAATTATCCCTAATTTCAGTTATCGTTTTAAATACAATTATGTCACTTTAAAACAATGAAAAAGCTCATGAAAAAAAAATACAATAATTGGATATTTACTATATATACCTACACATACATTTAATATAATATACTTGACCGGAACTCATTCTGCATTACCTACCGTTTATGATAACGATCCAAATATTTTTTTTGAAACCTATTACAAAACCATCGTAATTACTTATTTTACATAATTGGAAATCGACCCCGATAGACCTCAAATTGCTTGTGGAAAGAAAAAGCCACAAATATGGTTCATATCACCTTGTAACTTACCATTTACAACTGATCATAGAATGACCACAATCCAAATTAAATCGCATAGAAATTTAAATATACATTATATAATAATATGTATATTATATCCATGTATATTGTATATTGGGTTTACGATAGAAAAATGAATAGCTCTTGAGATTTAAAACCGTCTGATAACATGTATTAAAATTTTAACTATATAGTATATACACATAGATATAGGTTGTATAATGTGGCACATAGTAATAACCAAATTCACAGGGTCATTCTAAGAAAAAAAATAAACCCAATTGTAAGAATAAACGTACCTATAGATAATAGATGAGCACTGCTTGTTCGTTTTTTATGTGTAATTTCCGCTTTTTTTCGTAATGAACAATTTCAATGATTATTGTGCACATTAAATATTTTTTTATATATTTGAACTATTTAAAAATTTCCTATTAATCGATTTATAAATGTATTATATACATTTTAAATGTATTATATACATTTGTACTTACTTGTAAAAGTACAAGTATTCACATTCACTTATTCCATTTATTTATTTTCATTAAGCTACTTTTTACTCTCTACGATTAAAACTATAAATTATATTATACAAAATATTAGTAAAATATATAAACTTGACTTTTACCACACATAGGGGATTAAACCAATAGTTAAAAATCCCCCTATATAGAGCTGTCCCTTTATTAATACCTTTGTTACGTAAACTTAGGAAATAAATTCTTATATATCGTCATGTCCATAAATGTTTGCTATGGTTTCGTGGTAACCACGGTTACTTGGATTACTTTAAACATAATTCAAGTAATAATAATGCAATAATTTTATGGTGTGTTATATATTTTCTGTTGTTTCAAATCCATATTAAACACAACAATATGTTTATCAAGTCAATAGTCTTATTATATTCCTTATTCCACAAAATGATAATATGTACCTATAGGCTATATTTATTCGAGATAGGTATACGTCGAGTATAAGTTAGGTTAGATTAAGTTCTAAATCTAAACAAAATGTTATTTATTATTAATTATTCAATGTTAATATAGGTTGACAATCAACAGAGTCGTTTATAGTCTTCAATCTTCAACAAGGGCGTTAATCGCATTAAAATGTAGATTTTTTTTTAAGTTTACCCGAATAAACACTATTACTATATAGCGATTAAAGTATATCGACTTAGTACCTATCTATTAAAGTGTAGGTATACTTTGCACATTAAACGAATTAAAATATTTTTACAATTAGATTATAACATATATATAGTAACAGATGGACTTATATCTTATTATTACAATTCAGTGTTTATTTAATTCATTGCTTAAGTATTCGTACAATCATTATTCAATCGTCTCAATAGCATAAAAAATGTCTATATATAGGTAGGTAATTTGTTTATTCTATACTTATTATTTTTATTTGTTCTAGAAATTGTTATTTTTTAGTTAAATAATATCACCTATCCGAGCATTAGGTACTAATTACTGGATAGTAAATACAAAAATACAAAATGTATAATTTTAATTTATAAAGCTAAATCTAAAGAAAATATATTGATATGATTGAACAACAAAAAATAATGCATAGGCATGTTTACTAATTTGTGGTATACTCGTACACTAATTAAACCGCATTGCATGCATTACATGCATTTTATGAATACATTAAAGTCTAATAAACAACAGTGTCGCCAACATTAAATACGACATTATTATTTATTGTTGTTTTTTTTTAATTTAATAGATTAATATAATAATATTATATAAAGTTATATATAAGTAAACCTACAATTGTTTGACAATTATTATTAGATACTCTGTGTATATAACAATGTATAGTGAGCGATATAGAATTTCACGAAATATCCCAAAGGATGATGTATAGCAGACCTCGGAAAGACTAGGGCGGTGTGGGGGTGCTATACCCCCTAAAATTAAGTCAGTCGACTCAAATCAGATCCCCTACAAATATTTATTAGGCTCGTCTCTGATAACAGATGCCATACGCCCAGTTTTTAAGGGATTCTATACATAAGAAATTTGAAGAAAAATGAAAATATGACTATCGAAAAATTTTTAAATAAATTTCAAAAGTAATTTTAGAATTATAAAATGTGTAGATGGTAATGGATTATACTTCAGATGCAATCTCTTAAGGATTTTATAATTTTCTAAATGTTCGGATTATATTTCAAAACACTAATGAGGTTATCTTCTTAATATCTATCAACTTTATAAGGGGATTTTTTTAACTCAAAAATCATTTTTTAATTTATTCTCATTTATTTAACGTGTTTTCACAGCTAAAGGTCCGTTAGTTTTTATTACCTTAATTTTGTTATACTCAACAATTATTATTTTTACGGTCTTTTGATATTTTCGGTATTCATATAACAATAATTAATTTTGTTCGTGTGTTTTCTACTCTATGCATAAAATACGAAATTTGTAATACCAAAAAACCTTAAAAATGCAAGTCCACCAAAAAACTAGTACGTTATTTTTACTAATAGTCTATTTCATTAAAAAAAATAATGGTTAAAGAATTATTTGATATCATTAGAATGTAAAACTCACAGTTTTTATTTTACTTCAAAAAAATCATTAGAAAAATTTTCAATTGAAATGCTAAAGAAAATGTCTTGGTAGTCGTAGAATAGGTAAATTTGTAATATAATGCAATGTATGAAGTTACCATCGAATTTTCTTTTTGAATCTTTAAAGTTACCTTCGCATTATTATACTTATTTGTGTTTAAATAATTTGTAGGTACCTATAAGATGTTTTGTTCCAGAACGGCCAAGAAATTTTCCAATGAATTTCTAATAACACTTTTTTCAAATGATTTTCTAATGTAAACTTGGTAAAAAACTTAATATCAAAATCATTTTTAACCATTATTTATTTTAATAAAAATAGATTATTGGCAAAAATAACGCGCTGGTTTTTTTTAACCTGGCAGACTTGCATTTTAAGGGGTTTTTTTTGGTAGATATAATTTCTTTTTTTTTTTTTACATTTTAAGACAATGATTAGTAATATCTTAATAGATCATAATATACTTAATCAATAATTACAAGAATGACGCGAATAAAATGTAAAACCGTTCTATGTCGTAAGTACGGCGACGGCTACATTACCTGTGTTTGTAGGTAACGTTCATTAAATTCTAATATATTATTTAGACTCACACAGCTACGTGTAATTATTCGATTCAGCTGAAACGTGGCACATTTATTCAAAATACATTGTTACAGTAAATTTTGTAATTTTAAACACATATTTAAAATTTTTGGATCCTCCCAAAAGAAGGAGTGTGGAGGAAAATTTCAATTAAAAAAAAAAATAGCGACGTCAGTCGTTATGTTACATTTAATTAATATTTAAATACTAAATCTCGAGTTTTATTGAAATCGGTTTAGTACTTTTTTCTAAAAATCGATTGACTCAAAAACTCAGAAAATACGAAAAATGTGTCTAAAACGCTATACGCGTTTGCGTTTAAGCAATATCATGGCCACCTTGTTAAGAGAATATTGTCTGCCGTTTCCTTACGTTTTTATTTCGTGCATTTTTTTTTTTTTTTTTTTTTTAGCTTGGCAGGGCAGATTTACTGGTCTGCTTGATAAACTGTAATAAATAATGATGTTTACTTGTGTTATGTGTTTCAGCGCTCATTCTTATTGGCATATCCGTCTCGGTCGCGGTTGATGCCACTACTACCAGACCCGTGGCGAGTTGCGTAAATTCAAAAGACGCAGGGAATATGAAAGCTGACTGTAAACAAAACGATCTTCTATCGATACCCGGCAACATAATACCCGACGTTCAGGTTTGTTAAAATATAAATTCACATACAAATTATTATTATACTTATTAATTATACGAGTACACTCGTAACATGGCCAGTAACTGGTCAGTGGTTGAAAAATGATAATGAACGGTCGAAATTTGACGGTTCTCCAATAAATTAATCTATATAACTATGTAAAACAAAATTGTATAATAATAGATTTATTTTCCGTTCAAGTGTGATTGATGTATACACTCTGATATGGTTTTTGTAAACGTATATATCAACTAGATAAGTTGCATTATACATTCCAAACAATAATTTGGCCATCTGTTGTATTATATTGACCATTTGATTCAAGACTTGTTGTTGATTCAAAAAATTAGGTTACATTATTGATCAATAGATCAATAGCTCTTGTTTTGTTTAAAGATGATATTATAATAATATATATAGTGGCTTGAAAATAATTATTGATGAGTTGTCATAGTCTGTAGACATTTCAGTTTAGAACTAAATGGTTGATATTTATCGTGACCGTTTGCATAAAAAACAAAACGATTCTATAGACATAACTCAAAAATATTAAAATCTAAATGTTACTCAAAATTTATCGGTTACACTTGTATTCGGAAGAACATAAATAATAAGACCAAGGTTAAGGATAATGGTAGGGTTTGATTTATTTTTCATATAGGTAGTATATACCCCATATTTATATTATAATAGATCACCTAGTGATCACTTTAAAATATATATATTGTAACGATGTGGCTTATTTTTATTTTATTTTTACACCATAAGCTGATTAGTTAAAAGTTCTGAAACTCCTCGCATACGTTTATATGGTTAGTAAAAAAAATCTGACACGCATATTTCATCCATTATACATATTGTACATTTTGTTAATATGTATTCATCGATTCGAAAACGTATAAGCATATATATATATATGTATATGTATGTATGTATATGCATATTATACTCGCTCATAGCGCCTTTCTCGGTGTAGGTTATGTATATTTCGGGCGTGATTTTAAGTGTTTTAAGTAAACATGAAATATATACTTTTCTCGCGACCTAAATAACAATAGAATGACAATTATACTTGACTTGTTCATGAAAAAATTAGTTTGTATTCATATATACTTATATAAAATATCGCTATGTTTAATTTTTTTTCCTTTTGGGTGTGCCCCCCGGGAAATGGCCGATGATTCATAAAACATATAAAAATGTCATTGCTGGGCCGGGCCTACCTATATATTTCCGGGCCCGTCACGTATGTATATATACTCGTATTATGTTCCGCTGATAAAAATTTGCATACTAAAATTACAATTACTATTTATTATTTAATATTATATTAAATTATACAAAATACAGCGAGGCCTAAAATTGTTTACTGTATATATAGTATACCGTATCGGATATACGAGTATAATTTTTAAGTGGTTTTACAATGGTTTTTTTTTTTTTACTGTGAGCAACATTTCGATCAAAATCCCGAGTAGCATTTAGTTGGTGTTGGGTCAGTTCACATAACCGAGGGATGCGTACAAAGTGCATACGCCGATTTTGAATCGTGTCTAAAAATAAGAAGTCAACCAAAGAGCTTTTTTGATAGCAAGTTAGTTCTAGTCAGTAGTTTCCTTAAACGTAAAAAAGTACCTATTTTTTTTTTTATTTATATATAATAATATTATTATACCGAATTTTGCTCAGAATCGCCTTTTTAATGCAATGATTTATCTTTGTTTTCAAATATAAAATAATAATAATACAATATCTTATCCGATCACGGAAGAGACAATGTACCAACTTCCACCTATACCTGGACGACTTTTTTAAATATTTTGCTAAAAATATGGAATCCTAAATTTTCATGTTACAGGACACTTATTAAAAATTCTTTAAATAATTATTTTTCTTCTCCTTCGCCTTCTCTCCCATCTATTTGGGGTCGGCCACCCTAGTCCTACACTTCCACTTAACTCTATCTCCCGCATCTTTTTAATTTATCCCCACCTTTCTCATATCACTCGCCATCACACCCCCACTTATTTTTCGGTCTTCCTCTCCCCATATTTCCATCAACATGCATTTCCTTTACTAATCTTACTGCCTTAGTCTATTCCCTCATCCTTAATACGTGCCCGAGCCATATAATCAATTCTCCTTCATTTTATTTACTTTCGAAGCTATACTTCTATACTCCCTCTTATATACTCATTCTTTATTTTATCCTCTCTAGTAACTCAACTCATCCACCTTAACATTTTTATCTCTGCTACACTCATACTCTATTCTATCTTATCTACTGCCCAACATTTTATTCCATACATCATTGCCATCATTGCAGGTCCAACCACTGCAGTCTTATACAATTTACCTTTTAATCTAATAGGTATTCTTTTGCCACATAAAATACCTGACGCTTTCTCTCCACTTCATCCATTCGCACTTAATCCTTTGTTTCATATCCTCTTTGAAACCCACATCTTTCTGTACAACGTACCGTAAATATTTGAACCTCCAACCTCTCCCACTACATCCCTACTCAATCTTATTTCTAGTCTTTTCCCATTCCCTCTGAGTTCCCTTTCTACAAAATCATACTTTATATATTGTATAAACTTGAGGTTAAATATATATATATATATTATATATATTATATATATAATATTACTGAAACCTTAAATTGATGTACAGATAATTTGTTTAGTGTTATTTTAGTTTAAATTATCATTCTAATTAACTGTAAAACTGAACTTTGTAATAGTGTTTACAAATATAACTTGAAAGTGTTTATATTATTTTGATTAGTGCAGTACGAAATGTTTTGAAATTATTCAGAAGACCTGTTTTTAAAATTAAATCTATTTTAAATATTTATTTGCAATTTAGTGTACGGGATCTTCTTTCATGGGTAAAATATAGTAAATGTATGTAAACACGCATACTAATGATGATAAAGAATTAAAATCGTGACTTAACAGCTTTAATTTTTACTGCATTAAAAAAAGTTTTTTTTGGAAAATTGACACATATATTTAATATTTATACTTTGTTGGTCTCTATGAGATCCACATGTTTGAATCCGATTGCCCGGTTTTACTGTAAAATCACTTTGAAAACATGTAGGTATTTTCAAACTGTACTTAAATATTTAAAATTGAAATAAAATAATATACGCCACAAAATAATACCAAATACACTGTGAAAAAAAACCTTAATGACTTTAATTTTCAATATTTTTCAATTCGTTATTTTTTCATTTAACTGTGCCCAACACCCTTTAATGAAAAACGGGAACCGCATAGAACTCTCCTAGACAAATTGATAATTTTTATAATAAATAAAAAAAAATCCACAACTTTAAAATATTAAATATTTAAGTCGTCAGGTGTTTCTGGGCCAAATTTTTTTTTTTTGTAGGTATATTATAATATCAATTTTATAGCAAAATAGTACAAAATTGTTTGGATTTTCCTTTATATTAATCGCTTATAAAATAGTATACAAATATCTATTTTAAAAAATCCCTTTTATTCTAAACCATCGATGCGTTAAAAATATATTATTCTATTAATATCTTGTTGTGGTTGTTTACAGCTGTTGGACTTGAGGCACAACTATATCGGCAAGCTGGAAAATGACAGTTTCACCATCTACCCGTACATCAAGAAACTATTGTTGTCGTTCAATAAAGTGCATACGATCGAGGCCGAAGCGCTGGAGTCTCTCAGCGAGCTAGAGACCCTGGACCTGTCGCAGAATGCCGTCATGGAGGTGCCGGCCGGTCTGCCCAAGTCGCTGCACAAACTGTACCTGAGCGGTAACCCGGTGAAGAACATGCAAAATCTTGCCCGCGCCGTCGGACTAGAGGTACTGCTGCTGAGGTCTTGCGACCTGAACGGGTACCCGGAGCTGGGCCTGTTGCCCAACCTGGTCGAACTGGACGTGTCGGATAACAATCGGATCACGGACCTGACCCCGATACAGTTGGCGGGCACGTGCCGGCTGGCCAGGCTCAACGTCACCGAGACCAACCTGTTCCGGGCCAACGAACCGGGGTCGCACTGCCGGTGTCGGCGCGTCGTGGAGTGGGCGGACACCTACAAGATCAGGTTGACGGGACTGGGCCCGTGCCCGGACCCGGTGGAAGCGGACAGCAACGGCGGCGGCGGAGACGACGACCCGAATAGCGAGAACTGCGGCCGGGCACCGGAAGCGGCCAGGGTCGTGTTCAAGGAGTGCATGGCCGAGTGGGAACACCGGAACACACCGTACTGGGCCATATTCATGGGGCTGGCGATCGCCGTGGCCGTCCTGCTGTCGCTGTGCGTGTGCTTCCGCCGGCGCCGCCGCCGCCGCCACGCCGACAAGGCGCAAAGCGTGCCGACGACCGACTGCACCAAAGAGAACAACGACTCGGTCGCGGCCGGCAACAAGACCGAACCCGCCGCGCTCTTGTCCTAGTAAAACCGCCGACGAAATTTCATTTCGTATATTTTTAACACTTTTTCCAATACAAATATTATAAGAAATTATAATAATACGCAATAAAATATTGTTTCGTCGGACCGAGTACTATATATATATATATATATATATATATATAGTGTATAAAAAGTACCTAACTAACATAACGCTATAAATAATACTATTTTGTGCTGCTCGTGTATGTATTTTTTTATGATATTTATCTTATTATCACGTGTAATATGGAATATTACGGTACGTAAACGTGTATTTTTTGTGTTTTTTTTTTTGTTTTTTTTGTCATGATCTCTAAACGCCGGGAGATTTTCATTTTACATCATTATTATTATTATTTTTTTTTTTTTATCGGATCCCTTCGGGAATATGAGAACGTGCTGCATTTAAGTCAACGATCTGTGTAATGAATATATATGAATGACTACAATATTTTTATCATTTTATTTCTCCGCGTGTTTAAGTGTAACGTATATATATATTACTATAATCTTCGGTTGAACTAGTTTCGCTCGAGTGTTTTTTTTTCCTATTCTATAAATATCATCGATCATAATTATATTATCACTATTATTATTATATTGTACAGAATACGTTTACTATATGCAAATAATATGCAACGTAATGTCTTACAACACACAACACACTATAATAATATATTCGGTTTCGTTAGAGATAAGGATAAGAAACCTGTTGTTGACGTACCTACAACTGTGTGCGCGTTGTCGAAAAAAAATGCCTCTCTCACATAATAATATACCGTTGGCAAACACCGCGACGGTTCTTTATTTACATCTTGTTGGATAACTCTGGAAGTTTCGGATTTTTGTAATAATATCTTAATATTAAACAGAAATTTTCAAAAAAAATAAACAACTTTTTTTAACCTAAAGTCTAATTTTATGTTTTTTTTTAATTTTTTCTTATAACAATCGTCCTATTATATTTAATATTATAATGTTTTGAAAAAATCGTGCGGCGCTATACATCCCTATAATAAACATACCTACCTAAACATTTATTATAAGTTAGTCACTAGATATACATCGTTATACCTACCCGCAGATATATATACATAATATATACGTGTATTTTTTTATTTTTTATTTATGTAATACAATTTTATTATAGGTAGTATCGGGTTATACACGCGTAAAATATGGAAAATATACAATAAATGTGTGTGTATTGTTTTTATGTATAGCGAAGAAAAAAAGATTCAGTATTTATTAGTTTGGGTTAAATTCACGTCGCATATAATAACACTACATATTATATATATTGTTTTTTTTTATTTGTATATTTTATTGTTTTAATTTTCACGCGAACAAATAACTATATAATGGTAATTTTTTTCAAATTATTATTAATCTGTTATATGTGTTTTAATAATTAAATTTCAACGCTTTATTATTATAAAAATATAATGTATTTTGTTTTTCGTATACTTTTTTTTCAAAACCCACGTTTCTTTTGTACATATAGGTATTTCGTTTGGAAACATAATACTCGAAAAGTAAAACAATAGTTACCTATCGGTTTTAATGGTTTAGTAAGACGTAGGTATACATAATATTATTATTATGCTGGAATGGGATTACGAAGACCTATCCACGTAAGTATACATACATCACGTGCATTTTGTAATACTTCATTTAAAATTTTCTCACCAAATTTATAACAACACCGTTTCCTTTTTTTAAATCGCATTTTCGGCGGACTCTAACCCGCCGTGATCAAGTGATGTATTAATTATAATGACGTTCCATTAAACTGTACAATGCTACATTAGGTAAAAGCCATTAGGTTATCGTTTTTATTATATGTTAGAATAGCAGCTCGTATATAGTACAATATAATATAGAACGTACTGTACGTGTTACATACATATAGGTTACCTGTAGGCTTTTTACATGTAGATTATAAGAGAAACTGCAGCAACGTTACCTACCAGTTTTATAATGTATTAAAATTTCATCATTATAGTATTATAATTAGGAATACGCTATAATTAGTCATGAATCATGATTGAATGTTCTCTGTAACATATTTATTTTCATCCCGGTCTCAGAGTTAACCTCTGTAAATTTATATACCTATATAGGTATTATGTATACCTACTGAAAACATTTGGCATATACTCGTACGTTATATAGAGCTATATTGGCAAAATCCAAGAGATATATTTGATTTTCAAAATCCCAAAATCAAATTCTCTAAAAAATCGTTTTTGAAATGAGAATTCAAAATTCAAACTACACACAAATAAAATAATAATAATAATCAGGCTCGGTCTGTCAGAGGCAACTATAATGGGCTGCGATCGTTCCCCCCGATGTTTTTTCTTTTTTGTATATAAAATGTATATGTGTGCAAAAATACATAGGTATATGAACGGGCCGGGCAAAGTGTCACGGTGGATATTATTTGAACCGTAATGATATGGACAGTATCAATATTTTTTCATCAAATTATCGGCATCTACCGTGTGCTATTGATTATTGATAAGTCCAGTCGTTTAAAAATGTATTTCAAGTTTCAACTATAATAGTAACAAAACACGTTTATAGAATAAAAAATCGGTAGTTTTTATAATATAACTTTGAATTTCAATAACTCTTACAAGCTACAATATGTAAACTCTGATACTTAAAAAATGTTTAAAAAAATGACTGATTGCGGTTGTATTACGGGGTGAACTGCAAGTTGCGCAATTTAAACTGCAGCAATCTGTTTAATGATTTTTTTTTTAAATTGTTTATTTATGCTACCTACTTATAATGTTTATTTCATCAAATATATTTAGATTTTTGTATGTTTTATAATTTTATTTATACAACTGGAGAAAGTTCGATACACATTTGTTTTGTTCGTTAATTATAATTAATGAATTAATTATTTTTTATATTATTATAATTCGATTTTAATGTATGGTTTTTATATAGATTACCTTACCTAATATTATAATATATAATACCTGTATTCTAAAATTACTTAATTTATTTATTAAAGTTAGTGTTCAAAAATATAAAATTATAATACATATATATATAACTGATAGATTTTAACGTTTTATAATCGAAAAACATTACGATTACGTGTATTATATTATATATTTTTAATTTCCATAAACTTTTAATTATATTATAATTTCATATAATTTAAGTGGTTGCATGTTTATATACTTTACTGAAAAAAAAAAATCAATTTTGGTATATTGCGGTATAGAATAATTAATAAAGGGTAAACAATGTAACAGTTCGCCCCACATGCTCCCCTACGCGGTATCTTAGATAAATAATTTAACAATAAGTACTTTTATTAGCGTATGCTAAATTCTATTGATTTTATTTAAATAAATATTTTGTTCTTTATTTTGTTAACAATACACGTGCATTACCGAATATATGCCGGATATATGAGTGTACTATATATATATATTAAACATATATACTATATGTTTATATTATATATACACCTCCATTTTTAAAGGGTTCTGTATAAGCGATTTTTAAGAATTGAAAAATGACAATTTAAAAGGATGCCACAGACAATTTTCAATAAAAAACTTGCATTAGAATTTTTCATTTTTATCAATTTACAGACATGTTAGAAATCTGAAACAAAAAACAAATTGTAGCTACCAAAATTATCAAGCGACTGATGGATCCGATATACAGGTATGATATATATATATATATATTTGATATATGATATATGTACATTTTATGAGGTGTTAACCCTTAACTGATATCTTCGGGTTAAAAAAGACCCATAACATTTTGTTTTCCACTTTTCTTTTATAGACCAAACTTTTTTCACTGTAAAATGCCTTGTATTTTATCACATGATCACCAACATCGTAAGTCTTTCGTTATTAATCACATTAACACGTATTTAATATCTTTAATATCACAAAACCTATTTTTAGCTAATAACAAATATTGTGATTACACTACAATCAAAAATGGTATTGACACAAATTTATTTTTAAACTACTTTTAAAATGTTTTTGAATTAATGGATTTTAATTTTTCTTAAAATTTCATAAAAGTTGCCTGTACAAAACACTTTTAAAAGTCCGTATCCTTTTTATCGTTGTGCAATAACATTTTTTCAAAAAACAACTTTTTGTAAACTTTTAAAATTATCTTAAAAGTTCAAACATGTATGGTAAAATATTTAAATAACAACATTTTGGATACGATCTTATTAGCTTTTTATTCTTCTCTTATTATCATATATATCATAATATCGAATATACAAAAATTATTTGTTTTTAGTTTTTAATCATTGTAACTTCTTATTAATTATTTTGCAAAACTCTTATGAAATGATCTCCAAAATAATGTTTGCTATAAATTTGAACATAGGCGTTTGAACTCTAAAATCATTTTAAGACTTTTCGTTTGTTTTTCATAGACATATTTTTACTACTAACTTTTTTAAATATCTAGATATATAAATATTTTAAAAAAAGTAAATATATTGAAAAAACAATTACGTAATAGGGCACTAGATAATATTGTTATCATTCATTAGTTGTTTGTTTAGTTTATTTCTAAGATGTCTGTTATCTATAAGTTGATAAGATTGAGAAATGCTGTTTGCTAATACGAGTTTTTCATTGAAAATTTGTTACGCTGTTTCTTAGTAAAATGTACAAATTATATATAAATAAATATAAATGTACTTACAAATTATAAAAATTATAAAAAAACAATAGTTTAGATAAGACAGAGATATGTGTAAACTATAGGTAGTTATTATGAACAGTGTCGCTTCTACGCATTTTGTTATTTGATAGTCTGATAAAATTATTTAAAATAAGTCTTTTACGAATACCTAAAAAGTATTTTTATACAAGTATTTTTTCAAGATTTTAATTTAAATAAATTGTACATATTCTAAGTTATATTTTCTATTTAAATAGTGTTTCTCGAAGTAAAGTTGGAACAAAAAAAAGTACTTTTTATAAACTAATTCTGTGGGGCTAAATTTTACATATTTTATGAAAAAAATGGTAAGTTACATTGAAATAAACTTCAAAGTGACAATAATTGTCAATTATTGTATTATCCAATATTATTGGACCGAGTTCTCTCATTCATTTTAGTTATCTTGGCAGTTGGCATTTAAAAGATAAATACCTACATAAAGCTATATAATAGGTACTAAAATTATTACCCTAGTTATTAATATATTATCTACTATCATTATATTTTATACATTCAAAATTTTGTAGACATTTAAAAAAAGCTATCAGAGTCAGAAAAATCGAAAACAAAAGTTAATATTTTGAAATATTTTTTTTAATAAAAAGCATCATTTTTATATTAGCAGTACTTTACTTTAAAACAGAAATTTAGCTTAATATATAAAAGCTTATTTCGATACTTATTTTATTAGTCAATTTTTGTCCTGATCATTTTTTCACTGAGTATAAATCTTCCTTCGAATTTGATAAAACTAGATTTTTTCAATATTTAAAAGTTATTGAAAAATAGTTCTAAAAAATATTTTTACGTAACTTGAGGGGCCGCGAATCCACGATTTTTATGGGGTTCTGTACAGGGTTCTGTTAAAACATTTTTACAAAAATAAAAATCTAAAAATGTAGGTATAATTATTTAAGTACATTTTAAAATTAATCTAAAGTTAGCCCCGCGCCCGTACCTCTTTTTATTGTTGTGTAATCACGATATTTCTGCCTAAAAGGCCAATATAAGCGGCATAAAACTGTGGAACTGTGGAAAGTCGGATTTAAAATCTGAAAACAAATTAAAATTTTTCACTGGCTTCTAAGGATCAATCGATGCATTTTTCTTTGTTATTACAAATTGAAATATAACCAATAAAATTTTAATGATAAATAACATGGCTAAAAAAAAAAAAACGCCTAGATCGATGTCTAGAAGACAATAACTGATGAATTAAAAACAATTTTCAGAATTTAAATCCGACTTTTCAAAATCCCACCGTTTTATGCCACTTTTAAGTCGATTTCACGTTGGTGTTGGGGCCCTTGACAAATATGTATTTGGAATACACCACCATATAACAAGTACTTTTAAAAGTCGCATAATTATTATATCGTTCGAAACGTCATCGTGTACCTATACTCGTTATATTACAGATACTAGTATCTATTGGGTGCGTATTCTTTAAAATATCAACATTTAACATTATAGTTTATTGTGGGGGAGGGTCACAAAATGTTCCACGTAGTTGCGTCTATAATAACTAATTCTGATATAAATAAATGTTTTTCTTATAATAATTAGGTATATTTCCTTTTTAATCGTTTCCGTTTCTAAGCTATACACGCTGTAAGTAGTTTAGCCGACTTCGATATCCATATTATTAAATTGTATGGGTGGTAATAAATAATAATATGTATTATGTATTGTTGTACAATTGCGAATTATATATTCATTATCACTTATCGATTTATTATCATATTATACATTTCAAAGGTTTCTAAAAATAATTCTGAACGAATCCACTTATATAATATGCGTAAGTGAATATATAAGCAAATGATTTACAATTTACGAACACAAATTAAAAGAAATTTATTTGCCCACCTTATAAGCATAATCACATATAATTTTTTACTGATGTATAGACTAAGTAGGTAGGTTAGGTACAACCTAACGTTGTAAAACCTACATAATTACTTTCTCGCTTTTCTCAGAGCCTACAAAATATAAACATATTCTCAAGTATTACTGCAGTGCGGGAAATTAGTGCTTCGTAATTATTTTAATTGTTTTATATTCATAAATGTAACTAATAGTTGATACTTATATTAGCTTTATAAATAACAATAATTACGATTAATTAAATTACTATAATTCCGTATAATAGCTAAATAAATAATAAATTATTTTATACGTAAACTAGTCGACCAGCCTATTGCTATATAGATTTCGTTATATATTATTTTCCTTCCAATATTTATTTACCTATGGAAATATATACAAAACGGATCATCTGCAGTATGCAATCTAGAATATAAAAATTTGGCATCCATCAACGAAAATAAAAAAAAGATACACTCAAATTAAATAGAAAATAAAACATTTAGACCCCTTCCTTTTTTTCTACCGATCGGATCGAATATTTTTTAGGTTTCGTCAGTGTACAGAGATTTGCTGTCGCCCAAACCAACAAAAATCTTTAAAAAGTTTCAAACATTTTTTTGTCAAAAATAAAAATAAAATTTCCCTAGAACCCGATTGTAGTGCCACTTACCGGGTCCAATTGTGAATCAAAACCATCCAGGGACTCACAAAAAATTTCATCAAAATCGGTCCAGCCGTTTAGGAGGAGTTTAGTGACATATATATACACACGTACAGAAGAATTATATATACAAAGAAGATAAGATAATATTATCGTAACACAATGATGTATAAACTATATACTTTATAATAATATAATATATAGGAACTACATCGGGCTGCCAAGTACTAACTAAATTATTTCTGTACTTGTACTGTATAGGTTATGATAAAGCTGGACTTAATAATTAATAATAAAAAAAAATGTTTGCTTTTTATTTATGTTCTTATTTTTTTATATAGTAATAAACAAACACGTAAGACATGATACCACAAGACTATATTATACTATTGTCGTATTGCGGTGAAATCGTATACCGGTGTTTTATATTTTCGATTTCGATTTTAAATACCGGTTTTAAAAAATTTCGTTTTCGGTTTTGACTTTATAATTATAAAATTAAAAAATTAATTATGTTTAGATAGTCTTGATTGCAGAAGCGTCATTTAGGGAGGGGTGACAGGGTGTGCAACTGCACCACCACTAATTTAAAAAGTGGCCTAGGAATGCTCCAATGCGCCGCCATAATAATAATTGCGCGGACCAAAAAAAGTAGGTTTTATTTTGCTTTTGCTCATTTTCTCATTTCCCGTTTTCAAAGAAGTATTTTCGTGGTATGTGGTTTGAAAAAAAATTCGATGACCCTTTTATTTATTTTGTTAAGTTTTTAAAGAAGTATTTTCCATATTTTCCATAGCGTTGAAATGAAAAATGATCCGGTGAGATATTAAAAGCCGGCCTGTCTAAAAGCTCGCACACCCGAAATAAGAACTGAAATGACGCCACTGCTTGATTCCGGTTTTGTAGTTTTTTATTTTGCTCGCGGCAGTTTACTTTTTGAGGTTTGAAAATGTTTTGTATAGCTACACTCTATGAACCATGATTATGTAGTTACTTATAGCTACTGGCTTCTTAATATTATAGAAATTATAGGTATTACCATTAATTATGAATATTGTGTAGATAGCCCGTTGTAATTTAAAACACGCTGCGCGCGAATAATCGAAGACCGCTTAAAAACGCTGTGCTGTCATCCGATGAATACGATCGGATAACGCTGAATCGCTATACTCTATTTCACGTGTGATCGTCCGGAATCGCGCATGTGATAAGAATACAGTGTGACCGTAGCGAGATCGAATTTATCCCTTCATGTCGCGGTTATTTGGCGTGCTACTACAAAATGTTACGCTTGCATTATTACATTATAGGATTTACCGCTATTTTATTGTTATTGTCAATATTGCTCTTTTGTTCCATAATAATATTGTTCTCCATTTTCACTCGTTTTAACCTCGTGTTTTGTGTTCGTCTAAAA
>JAIPRL010003188.1:0-49576 GCA_025469235.1 Pemphigus obesinymphae | reverse complement strand
TTTATTTTATTTTGACAAATACTCATCTAATAAAATGTCTAAATGTCAAATTACAGTTACTTATGATATAACTTAATACTTATCATGAACAGAACATACGTATGATAATATTGATATTATTATATTGGCCGTTGGGAACGCTAGTAGTAGAATTTTCACAGCTGTTTGTGAAGGAAGGTTTGTGAGTCACTTTATAAGAGCTCGTTGTTCAACCTGTTTATCTTTAATCGTGCTTTACAGTGATAGATATCAGGATAAAACCACCGCGTCGGACCGCATTTAAATCCCCACCCCTTTGACAAACCCTCAATCAGAAATTTCTATAGTTAGATTTTTTTGATATTCGTGCACCTATATTACTACTTACTCGGCCTAATAATAATTAATAATAACAGTTGATTTTGACTAGAATTCCGAACAAAGCGAAAAATGTTCAATTTTTCTATTAATATTTCTGCATATAGAAACCAATCAAAGTAAAAATAAAAATAAATGCGAAAATGGTAAAAACACTTGTAAAAATCGATTAGGGTTATTCCCTGGTAATTCCGAAAATAATAGTCGTACAGACCTCGCGGTGCACTTAATATACATACGTATTTTACATTATTTTTTTACTTTTTTTACATCATATAATTTTCAACAAAATATAATCGATTTCTGGGTGTTAGATATTACAAGTTTTGACATTTTTTTTATCATAAAAGATAAAATAATATGTATGTTCTAAGATCCGATAATTGAATACAAAGCATCATTACCTACTCATCATTACAGAATATATTGAGCCATGCGTGGCGATTTTATTTTTACTAATTTACTATTTTTTTAAAACATTTTGCACGAATGACCTTTTTTTACTTAATAATTCAATTTCATTTCTACAATTATTTCCACACCACTCCTCCTCCCCTCTTAAACAAGCTTGATATCTGCTCTTGAATGTATTACTATACATGGATGTATAAGTACAGGTATATGAGAAGAACGATTAAAGATATAATATAATCTTTAATTAATCCGTAATAATCAAATCGTCATATTGTAAACTTTTATAATGTATTTTTACTCACATGTTAGGAATAAACCGTGCGTATATTATATCCTCTAATTTTTTTTTTACTGCAGTCCTAGCTGGATATAAGGGTCTAAACTTATATTTAGAAACCCAAGACTACCGATTTTATTTTTTTATCAAAATAAACGTTTTGCGTAATTATAAATTGAAATACATATTTTATAAACGACCGGATATTCACAATAATCAATAAAGGGCCGATAATTTGGTGAAAATATTGACTCCGCCACCATATTATAGTTCAATTAATATCCGTCGTAACACTGGGCCCCGTGCACACGTGCACGTTTTTTTTTTTTTTTTCTATACACTTTCAACACCAATATTTAGTGTCTGTAAAAAAAAAAATCAGTGAAGGGGGGAGGGGGTTGTAACACTAGAAACCTACCCCTATGTACGCTCCCGGTTAATCACGTGTATACAGTACCTAAATATGTACGTATGCCCGCCCATATTAGCGTATAATTTAAAAATGATATTCACACGTCGAACACGAAAATTTGTAGATATATCGCGCACGCGTTTTTATTTTTAATCATATCCGTTTTGTTAAATAACGTTTTCCGTCCCTAAGACACGAACAAAAAAACAAAAACCAAATAAATAATATTTTTCATACGCTCAAACGTCGAATAAAGGTGCGTATTTATGCGCACGAGCCTGAACGTGCACTGCGAATTATTGTGCACGCCGTAAATCGTTCGATACATTTTTGCCAGGGCCGTATCTAGGCACTGGCAAGAGGGCTTTTGCCAGGGGCGCAATAATACCAAAGGCGCAATTTCAATGAGGGTCCGTCTCAATTTACTGATGATAATTTTAGGCGCCGTGCATCAGGAAAAACTGAGACGGAGTGAGCGTTTCCTTAATAATTTTGAACAGCAAAAAAACAAAATAATTCTTTCAACTTTCCACCGAAAAAAATACTTCAATTGAAGGGCTCCCTGCAACAACAGGGCAAGTTCATTTTTTTCGAAAATCAGTTTTTGATCGTTTTGAATGCGCCATATCATCACGGTTAATACTGTTCAAGAACAAGATACGTCCAATTGTTATTTACGGAGATAACGTATCATATATTTTCTACTTGATAACAATATTTGTATTTTTTAATTCTTCACTATTGTTTTATTATTTAGTATCTATAAAATTGTAACCGAAAATATTGTATTTTATGACAAAAAAATCATGCAAGTCCATACCAAAATAATAAACATGAACAGTATTATACTCTATGATGTACAAAGCATTATTCGATAAATATTTTAAATATTATTCGTGTTAACGATCACTTATAGTGGTTACTTATTTTTATATGTAACGATTTTAATATTTAATAAAAAAGGAGATATTTATGTTAAAGACGGTTTATTTAATGATATTTTTTTAAGGTAATAAAAAAAAAAATTGGTTGATTTTAAGGTCAGCAAGTGGGGGCGGGGAGGGGGTACTGTCTCACTAAGAAAAACAATTTTGGGTTGGCAATTATTTGGAGGACAGTTCAATCGACAAATTTGTGAAAAGCCCTTATTTTTCTCATTACTCTACCACAGATATTTCATAGGAATGACAGTGATCGAGGAGGGGGCGCAAATTCTGTTCATTGCCAGGGGCGCTATTGGGTCTTGCTACGGCCCTGTTGAGATACTAATACATATAGTTCATCACACGGAAGTGATCATAATGGATACCGAATATATAAATTTAAAAAAATATGTATCTAATTAATCTTATATATTTGATTATGTGGTTGTTATTGCCCTAGGAGAATAGTATATAGCCCGGTATGTACATAGCAATGGCGTGACTATTTTAGTACTTAGTAAAAACACATCCATGAAAAACAAACTAATAGATATTTCTAAATGGTCTGAAGTTAAACTAAACACAATACACAAATAATAAATATGTAGGTACCTACTAGTTTTAAAATTTAATATAAAATATAAACAGTTTTCTGCGATTAGATAGGAAGACAATGTGATTGAATAATAAAAAAATTAATTATTTGATATCCATAAAAACATAAGCAGCAGCCAACAAGTTAGTATCTACTCTATACATACAATATAATATTATGTATAACTGTATAAATACCGTATATATTATACTAAAATATATACACTGATGAATTTCAAATTTTCAGGATTATATATTTCGGAGTGACGATGAAATAAACACAATCGAAACCAACAATCGGTAATACAACAATCATAATATATGATTATATTATTATATAAGTTATAATATAACTTTATTTGTTATTTTCTTATTTATATCAAGATCAAATATACTATCAAAAAGCTCTTTACCCAATTCAAAAGCTCCTATTTGACTCCTTCTACCTGAAAAGATGTTTTCAGAAAAATGAAAA
This sequence comes from Pemphigus obesinymphae, assembly GCA_025469235.1. NCBI lineage: Eukaryota > Metazoa > Arthropoda > Insecta > Hemiptera > Aphididae > Pemphigus > Pemphigus obesinymphae. Next base: position 46,124 of record JAIPRL010003188.1, on the reverse strand, counting down.
TAATCACCACTATAAAAAAATCGTTTTCATTCCTTCAATAATGAGTTTAATATTTAAAAAATTGCAAAACTCTAATTATGTTTGTTTCTAATGTCTGAAATATAATAGTCTATATATTATTGAATACCTATATAGGCGTAATGCTATAAAAACACGGTTAAAAAATCATTTTTAATTTTTTTTTTTTTTTTTGTTTTTAGTTTGCGTATAAATATATGTAAAATATTAATAATAACAATAATAAACAATAATATTGTCTATTATATTTACGTATATTTTTTAAAATAAATACCAATCGTGATTAATCATTAAACAGCAACACGATAAATAATACCGACACTGCAGAACTGTTTATAAATTACTTTTAAAATGCATTTAAACATTATTGTCAACTGTCGGATTTTAATTTTTCTCGAAAATTGTCAGTACAGAATCCCATAAAAGATCGGGCGTGAAACGTCCTCTTAAATAAATCGAACAACGTTTGATCTAAAAACTTTTAATCACGTGATATAAATATATACATATTATACAGGTAGTTACTATAAATGCGCACGATCGTTTTATGTATTTATATAATGTAATTTATTTACAATTATGATAATATTAAAGTGTTGATTAGGGGCAGGGCTGTTGTCAAAATTTGTTTATTTTGTTTTGCACGCGCACCCGTCTCGGCATTGTATAATATATTATATTGCATGATGCCAAAATAATCCGATCGACACACATGTTTGATAGGCCACGGGTCCACGGTGTGCATATATAATTAATAACTGTTATTAATCATTTGGACGGATTTTATGGATCGTATATTATACGTAATAATATGTAGGTATGTGACCACAGGGACCAGTAAAATGTTTAGGATGGTTTGTTTTAATTAAATATCACACAACAGTGTGGAAAGAGAATAATACATTATGAATATTGAATTAATAATAATTTGTATTATTTAAATACAGATAGGATTATTAGATTATAAACATAACACAATATATGACTTGACAAAAAAAATAGGAACAATAAAATCTGTTTAGGTATATTAAAAAGGAAAGACGTCGGATCATCATTGGCAAGCCTTGTCGGACGTACGGGTAATATAGGTTCATTTTCAAATAAATCGTAGCGCAATGTGAAATGAAAAAATTAAAATTATTGCTGGTGCAACGAACAGGAACCTTTAAGAGGGGATGTCAGCGCAAAAAAATTTCAATTTTCAAAAACCCATGTTAGTATCATTTCTCATTTCTAAGAACTTACATTTTACAAACATCTTAGAAATATGAAAGGAAATAAAATCATAGATAACAACATTATCTAATGCCCAACGTAGTCTATTTTTGATATTTAATATTTTTAAGTTATATTTATTAAAAAAAAAAAAAAAAAAAAAAAAATATCAAAAAAGTTAGTTTTTAATAATAACTTATAAAACGTGTTTAATTGCATTATATATTACGCTGGATAATGTCGTTCTTTATCATTTATTTTTCGTTTCATCTTTCTACGACGTTTTCAAGTCACTATGAATGAGAAATTAAAAAGTAATATTTTCAATAAAATTTCATAAATTTTTTTTAAAAAAAAAAACAACCACAACAAAAGTCATATAGTAATGGAATCAATATTATTATTTATTTTTAAAATACATGTGATATTTTTCAATATTTAGATTTATTATTTTTCCTAAAACTTTCTAAAAGTTTCCTATATACAGAACCCCTTAAAAATGGCTGCGCTGACAGCCTTTCGAATCAATTAGTGCTAGAAAGGAAGGGAGGCGACACGATCTGAAAGCAGCTTACGGACGAAAGAAAGATCGTATTATGAGTGTCGACAGTCAGAGCTAAAGAGGAAAGAGCTAAGAACGGGAGTATAACGGAGCGAGAAGTACAATTTGTATTTAAGGCATGTTTCGCAATGTTCAAGAATTTTCACTGAACTCGCTCAAGTTGTTTATCAGCCAGTATCAGCTGTCCGAGGGTCCTATACGCAACTGACCGGTATATTATATCCGCATATATACATATTTAATGATAAAATAATAAAAGTCCTTTGAGTCACGACCGTCAGTAGATCGGAAGCGCACTAAAATATTATAATACGCGATACATATTATGTCGTATGCGTTATGTTCTCTGAACGGATTGTACAGGAAAATATACCTCTAATACATTTTGGATTGGGCTGAATTTCAGTGTTCGAAAAATAGGTCTTTCGGGACTTTTATCTCTAGTTTCATCTAGATCATCGGCACTTAAATCAAGTTTTATTTGGATTTTTTTTGTTTTTTTTCGCACCATCATTTTCAAAAACAAGCGTTTTACAAAATCGATACTTATTCTTTCTTATAATTCGGAAAACAACAATGCTTGAAACTGTAGACATCTTTCACCAAATATTAAATGTAATATACTAAATGGACGTGTTAAAATGTTATAATATTTTTGTACTTCCTATACTTATTTACACAAATATTGAAGTTCGCTTTTTCTCAAGATTTCTATGTAACATGATTGGAAATTTTATATTACATACCCGATATAGGTTGAATGATTATATATAAATAGTAGGTACACTGTACTGCGCAGGTTTGTAATAATTATAGTGAAACGTAGTTATTCAATCATTTAATATGTATTATTCATTACTATACACTTTATTGTATTAAACCGAAGTTGGCTAAAATAATACTATATCATTTATATTTGAACAGAATTTTTTTTTAATATCGTTTTTTTAATCAATGTAATAATAGGTATACGTTATCAATATGAGGTATGAACTATAAATATACCTACTGTAGCTAAACAATTTTTATATTATAAAGTTATAAATACATGTAGGTTATCTAATAAATAATAATCATTAAACATTATATTAGATATAAGTCAGTGGTGGATTTAGGGTGAGGAGAACAATGGGTCAATTATTTTCATGAGAAACCTATTTTTTTTTGCCTATTTTTCTTTAAACTACCATTTTTTATACCAACTTATTAATTCTTTTTTTACTGGAATTTTTTATTAAGCGGAATGTCATTGTATACAATACAATAAAAATAAATAATGCATAAATACATAATAATACTGAATATACTTTTAACTAATAGGTAATTGTAAATTGAAATTAGTTTTAAAAAAATGTATTTAATATATACAATTGAATAGGTAATCAAATATAATTGTAATTTTTTTAATCTATGCAAATGTTTAAATTTTTATTTTGAATTAATTCTAATAGCAATAAATTTCTCAATGCTGAGTATAAAGTTAGGTTTGAAAATCTTTCTTTAGAAACGATTATTGTTGAATGAAGGTATGACTTCATAAATTTCAAACGACTAAAACTTCTTTCCACTGTAACACTACTCACAGGTAGTGTACAAAATATTTTATATGAAATGGATAAATGTATGTAAGAAATATCATTGGATGTAATAAATTTAATTAGTTAAAATATCTTCATCACCCTTCTTTAGCTGATAATAAAATGAACCAAATGATTTATATTCTGTTAAAAGAGGTGGGGGTGTGATGTCGAGTGATATGAGGAAAGTGAAGGTAAGTGAAGAAGGTGCGGGAGATAGAGTTAAGTGGAAGTATAGAACTAGGGTGGCCAACCCTAAATTGTTGGGAGAGAAGGCGAAAGAGAAGAAGAAGATCTATTCACTTTTATGAATCTGAATGAAAAATGGTTTTCATAGAGTATTAAATATTAAAAGTATTCCTAAAATTGTATACTACTATAATGTTAAATTAATACATATTTAATGTAAAAAACATATTTTATTCATAATTTATAAATATTATCGTTTGTTTTTATTATATAATTTATGTATCAAAAGTACTGGGTTAATTTTCCTTCAATACTTTGATTAACTATTATTATATTGTACATTTTCTAAGTTGTATTATATTTACATTATATATCCGATTAAATTTTTATGAATATTCATTATAATGTTTTTACAAAACCTCATATTTTTATTCAATTTGAAAAATAATGTAAACGAAAAAATGGATAGATTTTATCATTACGACTAATAAATTATTGTTTTCACATGTACAAAATTATTTTCAATTTATAAATATTATTGTATTTTACAGTATTTTTGATGTATAAGTAGTTAAAAACACATATCTATTCTTTTCTACGTGGCTATGTCTCCAAATCACGTTATACGTTTGTTCTCCTGTTGGTTGGCGCGTAATCAATATCCTCATTTAAAAACTTTTGCAAAATTTGTTTGTCAAAAATTAATTTTTTAAGCAAATATCGTGTTTAAGAGGATGCCGCACCCTCTATTTTCAAGGGTTTTTTTTATAGGTAATGTTTGAAAAGTCTGAAGAAAAATGAATATATTTGTGATTTGTATAAAATAGTCTATAAATAGTCCCGTATCCGTACCACTTTTTATTGTTGTTTAATCACGACATTTGTTCAAAAATATGTTTACGAAAAACAAGTATAAAGACATTTTAAAATGGTTTTAGAGGTAAATGACCAACTAGAATAGATACTATGCAGAAGACAATATTTTAGAGATAACCACATCAAGGTTTTATGCTATTTAAATTATATTGTTTGTACACATTTTTGTATGTTTTAATTTTTTAAATGGAATTTGCTTAAATTATAGTACCTAATTAATATTTTGCAAAACGCAGATGAGATGGTCCTCAAAATATTATCCTTTTTATATTTTATAATAGGTGTTTTAACTCTACAACCATTCTAAGAGGTAATTTCGTTTGTTTTTTGTAGACATGTTTTCACTTTTGAAAATCATTGATATTGTCCTTTCAATATTGTTCGTGAGTACTTTAAAATGATAGCGAATAATAGAATATTTAACAAACATAGCCATAATATTATATGATATTAAAGACATATTTTGGAGTTGCAAAGTGATACTTTTGCCAACTAGAATTTTATTAGGGGTAGGGGGTATCAAGTATGACCTCTTGTGACCTTGAGTATACGTCACACATATACCTACAGACAAACATATAATCGAATCAACGATATGTGATTTAGTACACCCTGACCACAGACTGACCTCATATTTTCGCATTAAACATTTACTTAAATGACAATATTAATTATTTTATTTATTCGTACAAAAGGGTTGTTACAAAAAGTTCTATTTATATTAAGAATGGAATAATTTTAATTAAAAATTAATAATAATTTATATTAATTTATACTCAATAAAAAAATAACTTTTACAAAAATCGAAAAATGTAACATTAGGTACTATATTTATAAACTCTACGAAATCTCAGGAACGGACCTTTTAATTATAGGTCAGTGCACACGTTCAGAAACAGTGTACAACTCCACTTATGCACGAACATTGATTTTATTCTAATGATTGTTTTCAATGTTTAACTACTCAATGAGCAAAATAGTCTAATTGTGTGTTAATAGCTAGATGATAGTCGTAATCTCGAAAATTTAAAAATCGCTTAGTTGTCATTTTAATATTCTCATATTTTTCATTTAAAATTAATATTGACGATTCTTTCATTGTTAATTTTTATTAAACAAGATAAATTAATGTATTATAGTATATACTATTTGCTATATTTTTAACATAAATACCTGCCATATAAAGTGTATTAATTAGGTACATAATTACAAATCATACGTATAATTATTATGAATTATAAACATTATTTCATAGTAGGAATACATATATTTATATTGGCACATGGAATAAATTCTATGTGATTTTATGTCAGTCACACAGTGGTATAGGAGAGTGTATTTTTATTATTATTTTTTTTTTTTTAAAGTAAAAAGCAGAGCACTCTAAAATAAATATCTCGCCAAATTATATGCTGTGTATAAACAACGATGGGCGTCACCAAACTTGTAAATATTTAAATTGCTTCTCTCGGGTCTCATTTTAAGGATACCCTCCTACTGTCGTCCAAAATAGTTTGATATAGGTAAGTTTCAAGATCGACGAATTTATATTATTTTGATATTTTATGATATTAAATCATATTGATGAATCCTATCCTAAGTATACACCACTGTATACACAATGTAATTTTATATTCCCCTGTTTAATTATTTCATACATTTTCTCCACGCGCATATTGTTAATTTCTATAAAATAAACTACCTACAACCAAGTAGTAATAGCAAAATGAAATATTTAATAATATACAAGCTTATTACCACTTTATTTTATGTGCGTTTGTAGTTTGTAAAATACGTAATAACTAATAATTATACATATTATTATAAAATTGTACGTTTTCATCTGGTCAACTGTTGTTTTGCCTTTTACCGTTTTCACTGCCACGCAAGTGTTGTTTTTCCCTGGCAATATTATATGTCCTATAGGAAACACGTCGAAAATTTATTTCACCACAAAATGTGTACATTTTTCTATAACTTATACTGACTTAACAGTATACATTTATGTACATTGGTACCAACTGGTAGTGTGCCGCCATCATTGTAATTGTGTATGTTTAAATCATTTCGTTTTTCTATTAATTTTCAGAAACAACCATCTGTCGAACGAAACCAATATTTGTCATACATACTTAAATTATTTACTATTAAATAAAAACGGATCGTATACATTATATATAATGTATATAGTTAGGTAATATATTATAATAATAAAATGAAAAAACTCAATTGCACAAAAACAAAATTAACTTATATTTTGAGTACAAGTATACTTAAATTATAAACATACTATATTATAGTTAGGTATATATATTATTAGATTAATTATTGGTAATAAAAATTAATGATATTTATTGTACGTGTGCACTTAATTTTTAAAGGACTATTTTGAAAATGTATTTTCTTAGTGTAAACTTGTATACCAATACGCTTATTTTTCAAATGATAAAACACAAATAATTAATTTTTTTATTTTTCCAACATTCTATTCTTATACAATACATCCTACACAGTGTACAAATGCAATATGTTAATAACAAATTAATATATATATATATATATATGATTAAATGTAATATTTTCCAAAGTACATATCTAAGACCTAAATACTTATAAGTTTAAGTATAAGTTTGAAATACTTATATTCTAAATACTAAATATGAGCATTACAGGCTATATAGGTATCTATAATATTATACACTTCATAAAAATATTAAAACTTTTACGATAAATTGATTTCGAATAACAGAAATGGCTATAAAGTCTACTTTTATAATTTATTTTTATTCGAGTTATAGAATAAACATGTGTCTTATGCAAAATTAATGTAATAAATTAAATTTTCGTATTTCGTTAGTTATTTAACTTTAACCGGAACCATTGATGTTTAAATATTTATGTATTCGTGTAAATTCAATTTGTCCTAAATACATGAACAAAGCATTCAAACCATTCGCATTTTTAAAATACGTTGCATTTTTATATTGAAAATATATATTGAAATAAGTTAGGTTGTTATAAATTATTGGAATTTATCTACATATTACAGTCGGTCATATTGGGATAATTATTATTGCGCATATAAAATAGTTTTATCCAATCTATATGAAATCTATAATACAAATTTGTATTAATAATATCAAATATATTCATCGTAATTATATGAATGTTATGTTAAGCGCAATGTACAATACGAGTACCTCTAATGTATCTCTCAATGGTAATGTGCATTTATTAATTAAATTGAATTTCTTGAAAAATATCAAACACTTACGGGGAAAAAAATATTTGCAAAATACACTATATTTTTTTAATAGGTAACCATAATATTATTTGGTATACATATGTAAAAAAAAAAACAATACGATTTATTGCACTTTAAATGTCACACAATTTGTGTTGATATTACATACCTAATATATTACACTATACATTTGTATGATATATTGTATAAAGGTGTCTTAACTAGCAAAGTGAAATTTATAGTAAACAATTTCAATAAATCACTAATATAATAATATAATACAAACGGAGTGTTTGTAGAAATCTAATAATAGATATCGTCTAACAGTTAAAACTATAGTAGTTATTTCTAATAAATATATTAAGAAGAAATATGAATATTTTAAATACTAAAATTAAATTATAATTTCTGAATTTTTTATACAAAGCTAGATAAACGTATTTATTTTTATGCCAAACATGTAAAATTTGTTTCAAAATTATATTTACTTCTTAAAATGTAAAACATAGATACCAAAAATAGTCTAAAAATCAAAACATTTTCAAAATTGTAAACCACAAGTTTCATTTTTTTAATTCTCTGTTATGTACGAATTTAAATTGACATAATCGGAAAGCATTATCCTGAGAAAAATAAAATGAAAAAATAAGTAATTACATTTTGCACGTTTTAATTATAATATTATAATGTATATAAATATGTATATAATAGGTATATAATGATAATTTATTAAAAAAAATTATACATTTTATATTCTGAGTGAATTAAGGGGAATGTATTGATTGTACAAAGTAATGTGCAGTTTTTGGGATTAACATTTTTTTAGAACAGTAAAAGTGCTCCAAAATTTTCGTGTACTATTTCTGTTCATTAATCGATTAAAAATTCAACACTGCCAAGGGATGTATTATATGTGAATGTGTGGTAACATTGGTACAATAAATGTAAGGAGTGCATATTTTTTTTTTGAAAATAACAAATAATAATAAATTATTAAACATACCTATTATATACTTATATTTATATATTATGGATTTTTTTAACCTAAACTCTAAACTAAAAAGTCAAATACATTTTTATATTTTATTTATTATATTATAAATAATAAAATAATTCTTAAACAGTATACTAGATTGATAGATACAGCTATATCTACACTGAACCAAATATCATTGATAGAATTAATAATATGTAATAATCAAATTTTAACAAACCAATATTTGTTGAAATAATACAATTTTTATTTTTTTAATGTATATATTGTTAAATTAATGAAAAATGTGTTTACAATAACAGATTAATTTTGTAAATTTTACATAATATATATAATAATTTGTAAAATAATACAGATTTTATTATTATATAATAAAATATGTTATTAAATTGAAAAGATATTCCGTTTAAATTGACTATTTTGATTAACAAATGGGCGTTTGTTCTACGAAGAATAAAAAAAGAAATGAACACAAGATATTTATAATTGAATTAACAAAATATTTGTTAATTTAAATAAATTTGTATTCAATTATACAATTTTACCCAAGATATTGATAAAATGTATTGTTAAATCAATAATACATTTTATTTTACCGTTAAATTAATAAATATTGTACTTCTAAATCAACAAATATTTTATTGGACGTATAAACGACCATATCATTAAATTAATCTATATTTTTATTCAAATCACAGATATATTTGGTTCAGTGTAATATATATACTAGATATTATCTAGGTCAGCATGGTATTGTTCTGACTACTATATTTTTATATTATATTGTATAGTTTATTTTTTAACTATTATATAATTATTAAAAATATATTTAAAATAAATTTAAAATGTATAATTTTTCGTAATATAAATTATAAATTTAATGTAAATGGATACCAAAATGTGTTCCATAATTTGTTATTGCTATGTAAATATTGTATGTGTGTGTAAAAATATTTTATTTTACCCAGTGATGTAGTCGTAAATAAATTAGTGGGCACATGGCCGACTCAGGCACATAGCTAGGATTTTTTCCATAGGTGGTCAAAAACGAAGAGACATTTTTCCCCAATAGTATCGAAAGAATGCTTTCTAAAACAGGAAATAAACGGATAGGCTTAAAAGAATTAAGAAGACCAACTCACGTCACTGACTTGTCTGAATGGACTCGTGCTTGTCCGATATTGAATTAAGCCAATCATGAGGGGAAGGGGTTGGGAATCAGCCACCAAATTTAAACCCTACATGTATTGCCTAAGTCCAACGAATCCTTACTTTTTTTTTTTGTATTCAAATATCACTAAATATATAAATAGATACACATAACTATACAGGTATACTAGCAGTAATTCGAAGGACTTTTCTAAACTTTGAATTTGATCTCTCCCTTTTCTCAAACACGTATTTATACCAACAATAATTCTTGTAGGAGTGTTTATACATTTTCCGGTAACGAATGGTATCAAGTTGGTAGGAACTTTAGAAATTTCATTTTCTCAATATTTTTTTTGAACGCATAAGAAAAACTGCCGAAAAAGTACAAAAAGTTAACTCTCTTAAATTCCAGATTTGTTACTTCTTCGTAATTCCAAAAATAATGGTCCTAGGAACTTGAAATTTTCACCAAAAAATGTATGTAAAATAAATGTAAATTTATTTTGTTAATTGTGGGCTAAATTTGAATTTCGTTAAAAATAAAATGGGTCTAAATACTTGACATTTTTACAAAGTATGTAGGTACTTATAGCTCTTATATGGATTTATTATATTTTTCAAAAATATAAACCCAATTTTGAGATCTTTATAGTAATTTAAAATTTTGAAATATATGTATTTTATGCCGAGATTTGCTCAGAATAATTTTATTGAAAGACATTTTGAAACACGATATTATATTAGGTAGGTACCTATATATTAATTATATAATTTTAATATAACGCATAAAATAATCAAATGCAAAAACATGTTTTTATCATACTAAAAAAGATATTTTACAGTATTTTTATTTTGCAAACATTTTCAGATTGGTTAAATATTTTTTTTTTAATGTAGCAGTTTAATATAAGTCCGTGTTTAATTAATGTTATATATATATTGAAAAATTGGTAGTAGGTACACATCGTGTATACACGTGTGCCTTCACTTTATCACTGGTTTTACATTATAACTATTAGGTATAACTTATATTACGACGATCTATTATACTTAAACTTAAAACATGATTTTCTATAAATTATAAACTGTAAAAAACCCAACACAGTTAGTTAACAATTTGGAAAGTATTTTTATTACTAAACTAGTATACACAACTAAAAATTCTAAATTCATATAGTTAATAATTATCACTTATCAGATAGTTTGTGTTCAATTTTGACGTATAAGCAACTTTCTAAAAAACTTTGAAATTTCACAAAGCTCTAGGACAAATTGACCCACAGTATTTAAATTAGTTTATACATTTTATTATACTGAAAAAATGAATTAAGAAAAGTTAAAAATCATTTTAAAATATAATCGAATTTGAATAACTTGGTTAATTTTCATAAACATTAATCGGGTAAAGGTAAAAGTAACTTTTTTTAATTGCTTGTGTCAATTAAGCGTATTTTATGAAGTTACCGAAAATTACAGTCAGAGACTTTTTTGCGTATATGCTATTAGATTATATTTGCAAAGGTAGATCCTTAAAACAGTCGAATTTTTCACATTTTCAATATAATATTAACAAAAATGGTTTTGATATCAAATATCATGATGTTTTTATTTATATAAAAAATTATTTGTTTGTAATAAAAGTATGAAATCATGATTTTACAGACATTATTAAACAGAATATATTATTATATGCTCATTGTTCGTAAGGAAAAAATATGATAAATTACAGGAACGTATATATTATATTTTAATAATTAAGTCTTTTTAAAACGATCAAATGTTGTGGATTATCGAAATAAATGTATACGAAATCGGAATACACGCATTATACATTTAAAGCAAATAAATTAACAAAAATTAATTAAAAGTATTTATAACCATAATGTAATTAGTAGGCGTTTATATTATGAAATTAACTCAACTAAGTGGTTTTTTTAACCATTAACTTATCAAATTAAAAAAAAAAAAAAAATGTCGTTGAAGTAACTGCAGGGTATACGAATAGTGTAACTTCTAAGCTCGCAATACTATTTTACTAGTTCCTGTCCGGTATCGAAATTTCCGTACACGTTCTTAACGGAATAAATATTATTTAAGGGGATTTTTTAATGTGCGCCCGTCCACTGATTTAATAATGTATTTTGTATGATCGATTCGTTTTACATTTCAAAATCGACTGTTATTTTTGTTCGAGAAATATAATATAGATGTTTCTCCGGTATACGGTTCAAACGACAATGTATTGAATATTTGACTTTTCCCCTTGTCGTTGACGCATCCATATAGTAGCGCCACCGCGGAGTATAATTTATAATATGTAAAAGGATATCAATCACCGGAAGAGACGGGCGTATTTACGCCATTTTACATCGGACCTTGCGTAACGTACGTTAATTGGGTTTTGTCATCATCAGCTATCACCACCGAGCTATCACGAATATATTATAATGATTATAATGATGTTGATAATATTTATTATTATCACTATTATACTACTACTACTATTATTATGCATAATGTATATACAATTATTAACAGTGGTGGAATTGGAAAAAAAAATAAAGACAGACTCTGAGCTTAGTTAAAAAATCAGCGTTCCGGGACATATTAAAGAAAAAGTAAGCCGTGCAGGACTTCGTCCCCCACACCCCTATCCAAATTTTCTTAACCAGGGGACATTGGTCTAAAAACATTTTAGATTATTATATAACATGAATGGAATAAAAAAAATTCAAAATTTTTTTTACATCATTGTTGGGTTACATATTTTCAAGATAGCATTGTTTAAGCATTCCTCTTTCAAAATAATTTAACACTTTCCCTTTTAAATGAATAATCCAGGAAGTTGTAGATGTAAACCGAAATGAAGTTTATCGGTATCGCATTGATTTCGCTATCCTTTTAGGCTTTAGCCATTCACAGATAATGAAGATTATTTATTACCTATATGATACCAATATGATTTAATAAGATAAACTATTCAACATTTTATATCGTGTTTTTTTATCTAAAACTTATTATGTGATAAGGACAAAAAACATTCATTTTCGTAACTTCACGATTTTTCCAAAAAAAATATTATAATTTTTAAAAATGTTAAATAAAAATTAAAACAAACACTGCGTTCCTTACGTTCCTTGATAAATAAATTAAGGGGCACGCTGTTAAACATAAAAAAAATGAAGAGTAGCTCCGTCCCTCTGCATCCCTCCCCAAATTCACCACTGATTATTAATAGTACCTATAGCTTATTTATTATTATTATTATTATTATTATAGTATAATAATAATAAATAATATTAAGATATATGGAAAATACAATAATTATATGCATTGAATTTAATTTGAAGTTATATGTGTACAAAATTGCATGTTTGATATTGGCCATACTATTATACAATATATTACTATAAACATCTAATATAGGCAGTACTCACAGTATATAATTACCTATATATGTTTTAGTGGTACACATTTAAACTAGGCTTATATAATATGGAAAAAATATATATTAAGATTATAAAATAATTTAAAACGATTGCAGTAATATCCAAGACTATATGTGCTTATCGTATTCGTTAAATATTGCATTTACCGTTTATTTTGAATTTATTTGGTTGAATTATTAAAAAAAAAAAATTTTTTTAAAAATACTGCAGCTGAGTATCATCTATACCGTGTATTATTGCATTAACTATGCATCGGGAAAAATAAAATGAAGTCCGTTTAATTAAAACGCTTTATATGATCTATAGTATATGCTACCAATCTAACAATCCGTTTAGATATATATTTAGATGTTGGTCCATCTTATCATTCAGTCTGAGGATAGGAGGGGGAATACTAAACACACCGTTATACAGGTGGCATCATCAGAAAATGATAAGCCAAGTTGCTTCCAACAATTTCAAAATTAAAAATACTCGTCGCGCCCCAGTCAATATAGAATGTTCACATGCAGGCCCGGCGACGAGAGGAGGGGGAGAGGTCGAGAGCGATTCACCCTGGGACCGAGATTTCCACGGGGACCCGGATACGTGAACCGAAAAACAAAAACGGTTTTATGAAATTTTCCAAAAAAATTCTGGCCTCATGAGCAAAAAAAATCCCGTAAAACCCTAGTGCGAAATCGTAAATTGGATTTTTGAACAAAAAAAAAATACCGTCGTCCTACACAACAATTACGTATCGTACGCTGGGCGTTGCAAATAATATATGGGTTAGGTTAAAACGCGCGACAGTGTCCGTGACGGGTTTTTAATAATTCCAGTAATAAGTTGAATATTTTCAGTAAGAGTTGTAGGTATATTTTCCGAAACGTGCTAAATATTTTATATGTCAATAATATAAATAATGGATATAGGCACTGCTAAAATAATACTTTTTTCAGCAACAGTCATATTTTAGCCGAAACGATGAATGGTAAAAAAATAACATTTTTTATAACTGAAACGATATAGCCAATATTTGGTACCTATATTTAATATACATACACAATATATATATATATTTATACAGATATTGTATTGTTATAATGTTACGTAATTCAATAACATTTACATTTTGGAAATTGAAAATGCATATAATAATATCTTTATTTGCATCCAATGTTTACTTAGAATGTAATAGGAAATCAAAATACCTTTGAGTTATTTTTAATCAGATTTACGATTTTTATTGTATTTAGAAAAATATTATAATTAATTAAAAAATACAAATATAAAATTATTCGTTATACCATTTTATAGGTTTTGTTATACATTATGATATTATTATAATGCAATATATATCGTATAAATTGTAATTATCCTTGTCGTTTTGATGCAGTCAGAATCGGACCATATAAATCATTAAATATAATAAACGGTCAAGTACGATTTATTATACATTTTACGGAAAAGAAAAATTATAAATTGACAGTGAAAGCAATAGACAAAATACCAATGCAAAAAAAAGATATATTTCATATTGAGAACATGCCATAAGTAACAATTATTTTTATGAAAGTTGGGGCTGTTAAACCTGTAGTATGTATAATATATAGAAATATAATAGAAAGAATATGTATTAAACTGCAAATATTCTTAGTATTGTGAAAAAATATAGACAGTATATTTATAAAACTAGTTAATATTACTAACAGAATTAAGACATTTTAAAATTACACAAAATGGCAAAGAAGACATCCCTAACACCAGAGGAGTGATAGAATTGTTAAAGACTAAATATTGTTCGAAAAAAAGAATAGAGAACAGCCAGAAAATGATAGAGAGTCATGGAGGTAATTTATTGTTGCAATAAATCTAAATGGCCCATATAAATCCAAAAATATTGTTATAACCAATTGAAATTTCAATAATTTCATTGTTATATTGAGTAGGTAATAAAAAAAAAGAAAAAATGCGTATTTATTTGAAAATATTTAACAAAAAATAATATTATTATTTTTCTTGAAATAATTAATTGAAAATTGAAAGAAAAAAAAACATAAATGTCTTTTGTGTTGCTCTTTAATGATGTATATTCAATATTTCAATTATCTAAACAACAACCTCGAAAAATATGAGTATAGTTTTAAAACGATTTGGAGTTACATTTTATTTATCTCAGATGGTACAAATATTACCTTAATCATGTTAAAACAAGGTTTTTTTTTTTTTTTAGAAATGAAAGTCTACGTAACTTGGAACCGAATAAATGCCAACAGTTACCTTCTAAAAAAAAACCACCTGTTTAAGCAATAATATTATTATGATAATATTTCAGTCACGATGTACTGTGGTCGGCCCAGTGCAGTATTTACTATAGGTATATCCTTGAACCCACATCGTATCAAACATGCGAACCTTAAAAATCCAAAAATCAATCAAGGACAGTTACGTTTTATGATAGTCTAGGTCAAGTGTACGTGTTTAAACGTTACTATAAGTGTTAAATTATAAGTATGGATAAATAATTATGTAAATACGTTATTTAATTAGCTATTTTAAAACATGAACAGATCTCGACATCTAATTTATACAGTAACACTTTTTCCTTCTAGGAAAACCTATAAAAATTTTCTGTATATATTATGTATTAGATATTACCATTTTTAATTCTTTATTTTTATCGGAATATAATACGAGCTTTAAAGGGCTTATATATTCTAGATAACTTTGATTAAACTTTGGTACATACGATTCCTATGTCCAATGTGTATAATGTATAAACCATACAACTAAATGCGTTTTCAAGGTTAGAAATAAATAGACTAATAAAAAAAAGAAACTATATTTAGCTAAAAATATTGCAAAAAGAATATTTTTCAATTTGGTCAGAACTTTCTGAACAATATAATGTAATTTTAGTATTTGGTTTTTATTTGAAATTAGTTTAAAAATTAAACAATTTTAAAGTAATAAAATTAAATCATTTATGCGATAGAATATAGATAACTTCTGGGATAACTGTAACTTGTTGAAAATAGTTTGATTCACACAAAATTATCGTAATGGTTTTTTTAAATAATTCAGTATAATCAGTAAAAACAATTTAAGATTTCTAACGAAACTGTTGTTGTGTATAAGTTGCACTTAATTGTATAAATAATTTTCAAAAAAAAAAAAAATGTCAATAGGTAATACACGTAGTATCAACATTTACATTTGATGACTATAGGTTTTATATAGACTGAAGTTATGTGCCACCTATTATCTTAAACACGCATTTATAATTACCATTATACCTATATATATAAAGTAAAAAATACCCTATTGGATTTTAAAAAATATTCATTTTTTTTTTTTGTTCCGTAAAAATGTTTACGAATAATTAAAAACATATACAAGTATAAATTAATTTTCACTCGTTTGTGATGTACAAGTTAACATGAAACATGTATATTGTGTTTTTTTAAACAATAATATATACTTATATATTGACGGTCAGGAGCGGTTCTGAGGCTCATTTAAGGGGAGAACGAATAGGAATATTTATGGACTAAAATGCTATTTCACTCTCAAAACCTATCTTATACTCGTCAAAAAATTTTAATCAAACATCAAAGAGATGATCGCCATACGTCACCCTTCTCAAATCAACCCCTATTGTGGGTTATGGCTACGAATAGAGAAACAAAAAAATAGCAATCGTTTACGCTGACAACACACCAAGTCACAAATTGATTTACTGTGTTTGTATATCAACAGGTTATATTAAATGTGCGACCTTCTAAACTATATTATTATAAACAATAGTATATAGGACATATAGGTAGTATATACCTATATATATATATATATATATATATAAACTGATAAAAAAAAGTAAATTGTGCGGGTAAAAATTCTATCCTCATCACTAACAATACAGTTTTTTGTTTATATTCATTTTCATACCCTATACACGGAGTCGTGATTTATATAAATAATAAAAGTTTTAAATTTCCACACGTACATATCTATAAAATGATGTTTTCTACGAAAGTAGGTAAGTTAGAAGTTAGTGTTAGACACGTATATATTCTTCATATTATTAATAGAGAGATTCTGCGACCCGTAAAACGTTACGAGAACGAGAACGAGAAACTTGTCGTAAACTGATTCCCGTACACGAGAACCTAAACACCGAAATACAGTTTCCCGTACTTATATGAGAAACGTAAACATGTGTTTAATTTTGTTATTACAAAATGTGCTATCGTGTTTTAATATTATTTAGCGATATTGTTGTTTGGATGCTATATTATGTTATAATTATAATATTATTACAGAATAGATATATTAACATAATATTATGTGATATCTTATATTGATATCAATCTATATCTGATATTGATATATAGATATGATTAAATATGGGACAAGAATTAAATGTAATCATGTCTGTGGATGAATTGTGTGAATTTGAAGATGAACTTCTAAAGGCCTACGAATATGGAAGAAAATATATGTTTGTTCCTCGAAATTTCCCAAATGTTCGCTCCGATCAGGAGACATTCAGTCAGTATATCTATGCACAATATACTTTTCCGGTGATCAAATGATATATTTGAAATTATTCATATCAAAAATAAGTTTTATTACCTATGTATTTATAACACATGAAAGTTAATGGTATTATTATTATTTAATATTATATTGTATAGGTAGGTATTATTATATTATTTATATGCATAAAAGGCAAAGTAATAATTAATAACCAAAAATATCGGATAAAACAATTTAAAGTGCATAGGTACCTATATATTAATTTTAATTAATTAAATATTTAATAATGGAATAAATACAAAGTCAGTGTATTAACTATTAATAATAATAATGATATATAAAATATTATAATAACATATTATTCAACATATATACATTTTGCCTATTGGACCATTTCGACATTTTTGAAACTTTTGTAAGCAAAAAACTTCTCCAAATATGTAAATCATATGACGTTTATAAAGTACGTTTGTCGTTCTCGTATACGAGAAACTCCACCTGTTCTGCGCATGCGCATTATTACGGTTACGTGATTTTCTCGTACACGAGAAACAAAATTACGGGTCGCAGAATCTCTCTATTATATCATATTTATAACGCATAACGTATATTTTCCACATATGAGTAACGAGTATATGGTATTCCGTATTTATAGATATACTCAAAGTTTATTTCATTATTTTGGTTTTATTCAAATATACTTGATATACTCTTCAGTCGTATATAAATATATTAATATGTATAATTTTCAATTAAATACGGGACTGAATTTAAATTTGTAAATACGCATACTTTGATTAATGGTAATAAATAAGTAAGTATGCATATTTTATACGCGCCTACAATTTTGTACAACAATTTTTTTTACAGTTTTAAATAATCAGTTTTTTTAAATTATTTTATTTTTTATGTTTATATAATATGTTTACCTAAATGGCTATATAGTTATTATTATTATTATTATTATTATTATATAGTTATATAATTATTATTGTATATAGTATATACAGTGATGGACTAATATATAAAAATACAAAAATGTGTAATATATAACATTCATGAGTATATTTATCAGAAAACTTGAAATTTTAATCATTAATAATATATATATATATATATATATATATTATACATAATGTAAAAATAACTTTTCCAATATATTTAATACTGTTTATTGAAAGATGATCATTTCATTTATATGGTGTATATTTTATTTTTTGGATTATGTAAAATATCTAAAATTGTATTATAATTTGACTGAGGGCAAGAACACGAGATAAAACTGTTTACGTTTTAACCCGATTCAAAATGTGTTTTTGTTTTTTGTAAATAAAAGTAGTTGTTTGCGGTTGATGAAGTTTTTTTATTTGCTCTTTTTCTTAGAAAATATCCAAATAAACAGAAACTTTTAGATAGGAATTAAAAACTAAACATGATATAATATATTGACCAGAAATTTAACAATTTGAAAAATGGTTTTTTTTTATCGTAAATAAGCTCATAAATCAGACAGAGAAAACAATATTTTTTAGATATTTTTCGTGGAAAACAGATGCACCAGTCGTGTTACTTTAAACTTACTTATTTTACTTTAAAATACATATCTGTATACCTACTAAGATAATAATAATATTTTAATATACATATTATGTATAATAGGTATATATTTTTATGTACGTTACATTTTTATGAATTTCTGTTATTTAATGTTTAAAAAAAACATATACCTACTAAAGAAAATACAATTTGTTCCTATTTAAGTTCTTTAAAATTGTTTTATTTTTAAATAGTTTTTATTAAATAATGTAAAGTTGAGCTTCGTACATATATATATATATATATATATGTATACAGCGTAATTTTTTAAGCATAATTTGAATTTTTTCTTGTTCAATTTAAAGCGTTTATATTTTTGTGAAATAATAATTTTTATCTGTATGATTTTTTTAGTTTTCTTAGATGGCAACCACTTCTTACTCATATAACTTTATTTTTATCAAAAAAAAATATTCTCTTTCAAAATACTGAATTTTTATAAAAACTCATTTTATAAAAATGTAGTAGATATTAAATATTACATAAAATGAATTTCAAATTTGTTTATTATTAATTCGGAATTAAAAGTGGGGTAAGCATGCTTAAATAAAATCACTCTGTATATACATATTAATTATTATATATATTATGCTTTATGCATTTATTTATACACAATAAAATTAAATTAAATAGGTACAAAGAAAAAGAGTCATTGACCAGAAATAGGTATATAATCATTTCAAATTATAAATTTGTCAAAATATTGAGTAATACATTTATTTATATATAGTACGAATTACGAAATATATAATCTCGAATTTTATTCCTCCCATATAAAGACTCACTGTTAAATTTTGAGCCATATATTTTATAAACTATAGATTGTTAATATTTAATAATTTAATACTATCTTTTGTCTATCCAAATTATTTTATGGCAATAAATATATCATTATAATTTTAAGAAAAAACTTTTTTAAAAATAAGTAGTAATTATGATTTTATCCATCTTTTATTTTCTGGGTGGATTATGTCTTACCCGAAAGACGCTGGGCAAATTTTTTTTAACATTCGTTTTCCAAATATTTATGTACCTACACCTACTTATATTAAACCCGATTTACATGTTTAAATTATTTATCAAATATTAGGGCATTGTCAAATTTCTAATATTTTAGAAGAGCTATGCTATTTCTAAAATATATGAATGATTCATAAAATATTTAACCATCAATTTGATAAGAAATGATAGTGTTGAGAATTTAATTATTTCAAATTTGCATAAATGCAAATATTTATTTTTATAATTTATAATTAGATTTTTTATATTATTCATTTATTCATGATAGTGCCTTAAAATGATAATTATTACTATTATTGTTGTTTTATGTTAATTAAACTTCTAAATGTATTTGAAGTTAGATATGGTCACGGTTCTCATATATAGGTACTCTTCTTAACAATATATTAGTTTCCTGGTCTTATTTGGTATTATTTTTTAAAGACTTAGGATAAAATTTATATTAGCCACTATAGGTTTCTTACTCAAGAATATAATATTCATCCCATACCAGCTCTGTCTGATGTTTTGTAATTATTTTCAAGATATCAACAATAATTACAGATTATTGATGATATGAATGTAAATTTGAATGAACGAAAAAACAAAATATATCATTAATAAAATTGAAATTTTAACGTCCACTTCAATACAGAAAATATGTACTTCTATAATCATTATAATATACCACCTTTAAATAATTTGGATCTGAGTATGACTATTTCTATAGTAATACTTACTTATAAGTGGACGAATAACAAAAAATATAGAATCATTACAAGAAGTAAACCTATAGGCATCAAATGTATTTCAATGGTGTGTTTCCTGAAGCTTCAAATCAAAATAATCAGTTTGAAAATAACGATAGTGATAAAGAGAAGTCACATGTACAAGAAAAAGAAAACATTATAATCCTCGTATTTATTTACATTATTTTAGTTAATAAAATATATGAATTGAATTAAATTGTGACTACTAATAATAAATAATTTGTGAATATAAAAATGAAAGGGAAATATTGTTTTAAAAAAAAATTCAATATAGTTGAAGTATTTTTATAAATTTGCAGAATTTAAATTTTAAGTATAGTAGTAATAAGGATATTAGCGACCCCACTAGGACAAAATAAACGGGACGTGCAGTTTTAAAATTTTCTTAGTGTAAGATTTTTAGGACTATATACTGTTAGGTATATAATCGAAAAAGGCAAATATATAGTCAGTATATTATATTGGTACTTATTTTATTCAATACTCATTAATAATCTATTCAATTCCAATATAACAATAATAATTACGATCGATTATAGGTATACATTATAATTCGGATTATTATATTAAAACCGTCGCGGTCAGCGCCAAAACTTTAAAAAAAACGTAGCCATTAAACTTAGACGAGATAAATAAATTAACCGAGACTTCCGTTCTTACCAAGGACTAATTTAAAAACGGGATAGTTGCCAAAATCAACTTTCAATTTACCGACAGATTGTAGAGAATATGGGCTAATGAACATATACGTGCAGGCATAATATTGTAATACACATATTATTTTAGTGACTATTCAAGGCCTGTGGTTTTAAATCATTTAATTTGTGTCGTATATACCTACTATGCTTAATAACCGTTTCATCTAAGAACAGATCTTCCATTGGTTTATTTTTATACTTCAAATTTATAATAAAAAATATATTTAACTAATATATAAATTTAAATTTTTGTAATTTGTGATTCGCACAGATCTATCTCTCGCGTCCGGTAGGATGTTTCAGAAGTTTTATTATTATGGTTTGGAATTTAAATCGATGATTAATCGTCGTACTTGAAAAACGGTTCTGATCAAAACTGATTAAAATTTTGAGTGTTTGTGAAACTAAAGTGTTAAAAATAGTTGTCAGGAATAGCAAAGATATAATACATGAATAAATTATGTTAAATATTACAATATAATATGGTATAACCTCGAATAAAATACCCAGTCTAAAATCTATATAATATAATACCTAAAACTACAAATTTCATTAAAATTATCATTTAAAAACGTTAACGTTGTGAAACTTCAAAAATTCATCACAATTCAAATTTTAAATGTTTATAAAAATAATTATAATTCAGGCAGATTTGTTCAATTTTTCTAACATAATTAGATAGGTAACTGAATAATATGTACAACTATTGTGTTTAATTTTCTAAATTTGTAATAATAATTGTTTAATGTTTTAAATATTTGTAGACAGCCAGCTATATTAATTTTTAACACAATTTACTACATTTAAAATTTTTCTTTTTGTATCTTTTCTAGTTTTTATCTAATTATAAATATAATAATGAATATTCTAAATAAATAAATAAAAACGTGAATACATTTTTTTAAAGGATTAATAATAATTTATCGATTTTGTGCACCTAAATTTATATTAATACGTAATATAAATATTATGTTTGTAACATATTATTACGAGTTAATTTTTGCAACAATAATAATATTGTTCCTGTCAAACTGTGGCCAAGTGGTCGAAATGTGTATTTCGGCGCACGATATCCCCGGTTCGACTCCCAGGTAGAAAATGAGGTAGCCAATGAAATATTTCTCGCTATTGGCGTCTGGTCTCTGGTGCAAACCGTCCATAACTACCAAGTCCATCCAATAATTTGGTAGCTACATGCTTGTCGTACAACCATATTCGACTCCCCTAATATTTGAAAGTTTAAATCTAAACATGTTAGAGTTTGGGAAATAAGAGGACGAACGATTAATTTATATTTATAAAATGTATTCATATTTAATTTCATTCAATGGCACGTTAATATTTATTACCTAGCGAATATGAAATCTATATTATTTAATTTGATAAATATGCCTTGTAGAGTGTATCCAATTAATTGACTAATTGTTATTATAAGTAATTAATGTTGATTTTGATACGCGCGGTTGAACGTTATCACATTGGTAATTATTACGACAACTTTATAGGCAGGCACCTATATATGAATATATTATTAGGAATGGTTATGCGCTTATATATAGGTAGGTACTTCATGAACATTTTATTTACGAACGAGTTTACGTTTAAAAATCTAAATTATACGTTATAGCCTATAGGTAGCTAGTTATTTAATTATAGGTATATATTCATTATCAAAAATATTTTTATAATAAATATATAGCAGTATATGTACCTACTAAAATGGAATGATTTATTAGGATATTAATCATAATTACCTAACGATTTAAAATAATAGTAATTATAAGTTATAAATTAAAATAAATGTACATAAATTATTATTATTTTACCCGTGTAAGTATTAAGTAATTCATTAAGTAAACTGAAAATAATTTTCGTAAAAAATATTTAATTCATATAGGTGATATGAGCCACGAAACTTTACGGTAGGTAAGTATGCGTACTTTTTTTTTTTTACAAATATCTACCTAAATAATAAAAAACAAATAATAATAATAATTTTAAAATCTATAAAGACGGAAAAAAAATCAATTCGCTGGCTTCGCGAAATGATGGAAATGTTGTCGTATGTAATCTTTAGATTTCATAAGATTAGAAATGATTATATCAAGGCATATATATGAATACAATAGTAAGTAAGTATATAGTATACGTCCGTGAAGTTGGCCCCCCCCTCCACCTTCTCCTAGAAAATTCAAACCTTCACAGATTAATTTTGCAATTAATTTGCTAGAAATTGCTCGGCAAATTTTTGGAATTTGCATACCCACGGTTTTCCGCCAAAATTGATTTTAAGGGTGGGGGAGGGGGGCAACTTCACGACAGTATATATAGTGTATATTATAGTATAACAAGACGGAATTAATTTAAAATATCGAGAAAATAGATATAAATCGCAATAAATGTAATGTTTGCGAGTGGCGACTTTTGCATGATAAAATAAAAATATAAAATGAGATCCATGGTCAAAAAAAAAAAACGCGAAACTGCAGAGGTTATGCTGCAGATACTATATATATATATACGAGTATATTATATATACATTATACATCCATAGTTTTGAACGATAAGTACGATCGTGTACGGTTTTCGAATTGCATAAATATGTACCTATTATATTTTTAAATAATATTTGCGAGTAACGTTTCATTTTTTTTTTTTTGTAAACGGATTTCGACCATTGTATTATTATAGGTATACGGTTAAAGTTACAGGGTTCAAGGTAAACGAAATACCCTCTGAAAACTAACATTGAAAAGCCCTCATCGGCATCATATATTTTGTGTACAGCGTATCATCCATACGGGTGAGTCGCGTGTACCTGTACTTGCGCCTATGCAACAAAAGTCGTACGGGAGCAAATATTTTTGGACGGGCATTTTTTATTTATTTTTTTTTTTTTATATATATTTAACCACTTTTCGGTTATCCGTCACTTTGCATGTCTAAACAAAATTACCACGCGTATGTATGGTTTTTCTTGTTTAAATTTTGAACGTATACATAACATATTATGCTTACTGCACGATATATGGGTATTACACGATATACCAAAACAGCTTATTAAACATCAAACAGCGACAATGGTTGAATAACGAAATAATTATAAATAATACACTTATTTTTAATATTAGCTTTTCCGAATAATAATTTGAGTACCTACTGCAATGAGTATTATGTTATATAACTTGTGTAGGTAAGTATATACAAATTTGTAATCTGATTCATATTTATTAATAATTGTAAACAATTCATATTCTTACCGTATGTGTACATATTATATAATAATTATTATAGTAAATATTTGGTATATTTTCGTTTTAATAATATTATCATTGGGAGTTCAAGTCGTTCAGAAATAACAACTTGGATTTTTACATCAAAATTAAACATTTAAAGATTTAATAAGTTTGCAATGACTTCTCTACGGGGGCATAAAATTTTCACATTTTTGTACCACAAAAAAAAATGGCGATATCGAATGAACTTTTTTTTTTTATTGAATCCTTCATATAACTTGGCACTACAAACTTTGTCGTTACTTACAAACTACTACAAAATATGTTGTAGTACACACATTGTAGGCCTTACCTTCTCTAATGTTTAATGATGTTATTTATTATCTGTTT
This sequence comes from Pemphigus obesinymphae, assembly GCA_025469235.1. Lineage (NCBI taxonomy): Eukaryota > Metazoa > Arthropoda > Insecta > Hemiptera > Aphididae > Pemphigus > Pemphigus obesinymphae. Next base: position 20,638 of record JAIPRL010003188.1, on the reverse strand, counting down.
TTATTTCATTGTACTTAGTTACAATTGCAAATAAATTTGATGTTTTAAAAAACGTTTTTCGCATATAGTTTATTACACCTTATTGCAAATATGTAGAAAAAACATGAAATTAATATTAATTATATTTTTTAGTATTATATTTGGTAATGCGTGATATTTAAATAATAACGATCGGGTCAATGACGTATAATATTATGAAATCTAAAAATGTGATATTTAAATGATTGATAATACATATTTTCAAGTTTTTACCAAAATAAAATATCGAGAGTATTAGTTTTAAGATTCTAAACCTAAGTTTAGACTTCTTATACCTTCGCTGTGTCCATTATCACAGTTACGAGCGACATTGCTGATTTCACAATTGATTGCTCTGACATTTTGTTATTCATAGTTACCAAGGGGAAATCGAGCACGATTGAAGAGTGTGCTTTCCTAACGTCCGTGTCTGTCTGTTATTCGTTGCTATTCGTTGCCATGGTTACCAGTATGAAATTTCCAATTTTTATTCGTGGTTTTGGTATTAGGTTTCTATTCATAAAATTAGTAGATTTAAAGAATTGCTTTAAAATTGTTTATGGAAATTATAATACTAGTTTATTGTTTAAAATAGGTTTAGAAATTGAAAATTTAGCGCACACTCCCAAAATGGGACTTTTCGAACTCGTTTCTTTAAGTTCGAGAAATCTACTGTGAAAATTAATACATTACATCTTTAAGGGTACCAACTTACCAACTACAACCAATTTGCTATCAAAAAAAACCTTTTTATTCCGAAAATCCTGCTTAATTCTTTTTACCAAATTTCAGTTCAGATCTAAAATTTATTGAAATTCCAACACAACTCGTGTAGCTATATGCCTACATAGGTACCTATATTATAATAAAATATTTTAGAATCACACATATATATATATATAAATATTATATTATTTTGAAACATCTAATATCAGTTATATACTTTTATTCATTTTTATAATGGTAATTAAATTTAGATTTACATATTCTACATGACAACATTTGATTGAAAAGATTAAAACTATTTCAGTTCTATAAGCGTTAGTGTTAATAATAAATTAAACGTCTACATAAATACTAGAATAATATACTGATTATGTATTGAAAAATGTGATTTAATTTAGGTATAAATAAAGAATTATGTACCTACATGTTATTTTAATTATATTAATTAGAATATGTTAACTGTATCGTTAAAAATGTTTAAAATAATAATAAAATAGTCAACAGGTGATGAATTTTTAAATTGATAAAATATTTTATAGAGACAATTAAATTTCAATGAGTAGGTATATTATACATAGAGCAGAAGGGGTAGAACTCGAATGTACAAATACCTAATTATATTATCAATGTAAATTTTTTTATAGTAATACCTACCTATAAAGTCAACGTTGTTAATACGTTTCAATCCTTTTATAATATGTTTAATCATTCAAACATGTAATTTTAAACTTACATTTCAGGATTAAAAACTGAATACTTTCCATTATTTTTCGAAAAAATTATAAAATATCATTAAATTTCCAAAACATTAAGATAATTAGTAATATTTATTAATTATTTTTTAAATTTTCGTTTAATTTCGTCCCCTGCATTTGATTTTTTTTATTCAATAACAATAACATATTTATTAGTAAATTTTTTTTTTTTTTTTTGTAGTTTTTGTTTCGATTGTCTCAATTACTAACAATATATATGTTAATATGTTATATATATATATATATATATATATATAAATTAATGTCTGTTTGTAATATTTATAGAAATCCGAATAGTTCAACCAATCGACACTAAATTGTACATACATGTATTTATCGTATTCCGGGACAGGTAATAGAAGCATAATAATTGATAAAATAGATAATATATATATATATATATAAATATAAAAATATGTATAATAAGGTAAATAAGGATATATTGTAAAATAAATTAGTCCTTAGATAGTTGAGTAGGTAGGTAATAAATATTATGAAGTATGTACTTTATAATATCATTAAAGGATTTTTTTTATATGTAATAGGTAAATGTTATAGCTAAAACAAACGTTTATTTTTTATTTTTAGCAATTGATTATTTAAGAAATTCAATTATTATTATTCAGGGATAGGTATCTAATCTATGCAATTTAGTAATACAATACTACTTTGTACTTTGTATTATTAGAACTACCTACTGCTAACTAAAATGAGTACCTATACAATATATTTTATAACCAACTTGCCTGAGTTAAACCAAATCAATTCATATAAAGTTTCTTCTTTATATTACTTAGGTAAAATAAGTATTAGTTTTGCATAAGAAATATTGTGTGATAAATTATCAACAATAATAATAATAATAATAACAATAAAAACATTTAGTAAATATAAATAATTTAATTATATGATAAATTTGTAATCTGCCTGTTTTTTAATTTTGCGTGTCATTAGATATAGGCATGTATTTAATAAAATCGTTTATTCGATATAAAATGTAAAACGATCAAAATATAGATATTTTCATCATTTTAAATTTTCTATATGCGGAACTGAGTGTACAAATAACGTTTTTAAAAAATGTGACAAAAATCATTTATACTTCTAGAGATATGTTATATCTTACTATTAGAATATAATATAAAATGTATAAAATCTTTTTTCGGTTAATTTTTTGTTTGTATTAAATTCAATAACATTGTCACGCTTCATTATAATTTGATTTACGTGCCATTTTGGTATGTCTACAACCATAGCTATGGTTCACTTCCATAATCTAATATTCTTCTATAATATTGATAAAATTGCATCAATTTTATTAATCACGACTACTGTTATAATACAGCTATTCAGTATTACATGTCAAAGTACTCCACTTTTTTCAGAATATCAATCGGTTTTTATAACATGTATAAATAATAGGAGTAGGTAGTGGTTAAGTATTAGGAAGTTACTATTGTATCAAAAATCTATATAGACTATATAGTTAGAGTGTAAAAAATAATATGAATGTCACATGGATATCACACGGATATATCGCAATTCAATAGGTAACAATATATGTCATTGTTTATATAATTATTTTTACTTCTATTTTGGACACGTTGTTAAAATGGATGAAAATCTAACGACTTTTTGTCAATAAAAATAAATAAAAACGTGAGGTTTCCGAATATTTTCAGGAATAAAATAATTTATTTCCATTAATTCATGCTCAATCCCACCGCATATGTAAAAATCTATGTACAAATACCAGTAGGTAGAAGTATAAATAGGTACCTAATTTGCTAGGAAGGGTAAATAATAGGTTATACAATTATCACGTGTTTGATAAACTGAAAATGGATTTCGTATCCACGCTTTCGAGGAAATTAGAAACATATTAAATCAATACTGCAGATTCATTTTGGAGGTATATGTATATCTAAATAAATACGTAATTATGCTGCAACAGCAACTGTGCATTACATTAACAATTTATAAGTAAAATCATAACTAAAGGCGTTGATAATTTGTGTAAAAAATTCTACAAGTTAACTCACAAAGTTCCATGTCGATGAATCATAAAAATATAGTTAAAAACCTTTCATTTTAACAAAATCAACGAATATATTTTATATATACAATTTATATAGGTAGGTACTTATATTATACCTAATATTATTATATGTGTATGTTTAAATAATTAATGGTATAACAGTACAATACATTATAATATTATGTGTGTAATATACCTATAATATAAAATTATTGGGTTTTATTTCTTAAGGTTAAAAAAAAATTTTAAAAATTACTTTTACAAACAGAGTTAAATTAGTTACAAAAATGTCGAATTTAACAATCGAGAATGGTTTATTTATATTAAATTTAATCCTACTCTAATTTTTATAGATTTTTAAATTATATAACTTTAATATTAATATTGAACTATTTATCAAAATTAATTTTGAATATGGAACATTATTTATTTTATAAATTCAAGATAAAGAATAAACCTTTATATATAAACCTTTACATCGTTCAAGCAAAGCTTTTCTTATTAATTTTATGTCGGATCAACAATGTATATGTAAAACATAAATTTGTTTCTGCTACATCGTAACGTTAAATTTTAAGCACTTTAATTGAATTCGTTTGGTAAATAAAATCGTTATATTGAAGTGATAAATAAAAAGTAGCATAATATTTCGTATTTTCAGAACTGTCAAATATATCTTTCATATTATTATTATACCTTAAAATCTTAAATCTTAATATTATTTTATTTAGGTTCAGTATTTTTAAAAATGTTTGAAAACCATATAATAAGCAATATAAATTATATTATAGAATATAAATTAAAGGTATAGTATACATATAAAGGAAACCCGAATCAACCGTATTCATTCAATCGTTCAATTTAGGAAGAAAATATGAACAATTCCTCCACGGGAACTCATTATTGTTGTTATTAGTTGTGGTGGATTTGCGGAGGGACTCAGGGGGACACAAGAGTTACTCTTCATATTTTTCACGTTTAACAGCGTACCCCCTTTTATTTATGTATGAAGGAACGCAGAAAACGCAGCATCCGTTTTAATTTTTATTTAACATTTTTTAAAAATATCAATTTTCTTTGGAAAAATAATGAAATTGCGAAAACGAATGTTTTTTTTTTTTCCTTATCGAATAATAAGTTTTAAATAAAAATTACAATAGGTATCAAAATTTTAATAGTTGATCTTATTAAATCTCATATAGATATCATACCCAGGTAATAAATAATCTTCATTATCCATGAATGACTAAAGCCTAAATTGATGATGGTGAAATCTTGGCGGAATCAATGCGACACTGATAAATTTCTGTTATTTGATATAGTTGTTTACATTTAATTTTATTAGTGAAATGGCGATTTGCGTTCAACTTCTACCACCGATACAGTAGCGTATTAACCAATAGGCTCGTGAGGCCCGAGCCTAGGGTGGCAACTTATTGTAGGGGGGCGGTAAATTTTTTACGTTATTTTATTTTTATTCTCGAAAAAAACCAACCAAAAAATAAAATAAAAGGATTAACTCAAATGGGATATCTGAAAATACGGAAATTAAATTTCTGGCCTGATTTCCCGCCTGTTCTAGAAACGTCTATTTGTGCGAACGGTTCGAAAACACGTGATGAAAAATCGCCCGATAAGAAACTATTGGTTACTCGTTTCTTGTTATAACTTGCATTATTACGCAATACTTTGCGTAACGCATGACAAATACGCAACTGCTAAATACGAATAAACCAAAATCGTCGAGTTTTTATCACTAATAAGGCGATACGATTAAGATATACCGAATGAGTATGAATGTATGTATTTTTTTTTGTAATCTTATTGACACTGAGTAAAATAAAGTTGTCGAGTGATTTCTATTTTTCGAGTTGTGGGCAGACACGAATCCAGGGGGGAGGGGGGTCATGACCTCCTCCAGCAAATATCAAAATCAGGTCCTTTATGTTTACTTGAAAATACTGAGCGTGCCTCAGGGCGCCGAAAAGGTTAATCCGCCACTGCACTGATCACTCCGTTTTGGATTTTCCGTCGTCATATACCCATATACGTACCTACCTAGTCTCTTTTATTTGCATTCTACATTAGTTAAAATGATTTTAATGGGCGTATAAGCTTTCAAATACTTTAAAGAACTCAATTTTCGATTTTCACAGTAGGTAGTGTTCTGAAGTGAACAGAAAATCTATACTAAAAATAACCGAAAGTCATAATAAATCAGAAAATAATAATAATGTCAGAGACTTTAAATGTTGGTACACATTATTTACAGTAGTACCGATAAATTGACGCATTGACGTATAATTTACAAGATACAATTTTCAAAACTTTTTGACCACTTATCAATAATTTGTAAAAAAATTTGTTGAAAAATTATACAAATACTTCATTTTGGTATACGTCTACAACTTCCTCGATAATTCATTTAAAAGGAATAAATGTTAGATTATTTTGAAAGAGGAATGCCTTAACTATATGCTTTCTAAAAAATATGTAACCGACGTCGATGTAAAAAAACGTTGTATTTTTATTTTCTATGTATGTTATTTAATAATTTAAAAACGTTTTAAAAATGTCTCCCGGTTGAGAAGCTTTGGATTGGGGTGTGTGGGACGAAGTCTTTCACGGCTTACTTTTTCTCTAATATGTCGCAGAACGCTGATTTTCAACTAAGCTCAGAGTCGGTACTGTTGTGATATCGTATTATCACTTATCAGTGATAACAGAGATTGTCAGATCACGACAGTTGTTCTTTCATCACAACACTATAAAATATGCTTTTTGTTGTATTAAAAAAGTTAGTAAATTATGCTTATTTTATATATCCTTTTCTAATAACGTTCCCAACAAACATTATGTGAAGAACATAACGAAACAGGTACTTATTTTTTTTTTCCAATTCAACCACTGAATTTATTAGACCTATTCTCATCATTTGTTATAGTGATGTTGCGATGGTGTGAGATCTATTTGAATCACGTGTTTAAAAACAAATGAAGTAAGTGGATGTATCTATACTGTCTGATTTTTATTTATAATAATAATAATAAATGTATAAAACGATATATAAAAGTAAATAAAAAAACCGTTCCTAGGACAATATTAGGTGTACTTATAAATAAGTGCCTAATAAATAAGACTCAAATAAAAATAACATTTCTCGCCTGATTGGTTGTTCGGTTTCTTTAAAACTATTATTTATTAACAGTTTCTTACATATAATAATGAATGAAAGCACACTTATTGTGTAACTAATGAATATACTGATATATTATATACTTTTCCACCTATTCCTAGTAGTTTTGTAAATCTGTGGTATGTCTTGTCAATTTAAATACACGGTGCGAATTATTATACCTAAACCCAATATTAATATAACATGAACATAGATATCATTATATTATTATAATATTGTACAGATTTAAATTACATCATATAGTTCTATTTTATGAATGAATCATCTAAATTAGATTAAATTTTTTCAATTTATAATAAATACCTATTACCGAATTAAAACGAATAATTAGGAACTATCAAATAAGTTATTTTCTGAACTTAACTTTGATATTTTTTGTACTCCGTAATTAGGTGCAAATTTTCAGATTTACAAGAGTACAGTAAACTTTAATTTATTATATAATAGATCTAATGCACCCATAGAAAAAGTTTCGTACTGAGTTGTAAAACTATTATATGGGTACTTATAAGTTTTACTCTACACGAATGACTAAGCATATACTACACAATAAAATACTTGATTAGATTAGTTAATTGTATTTTATATATTTAAGAGAAGACACAAATCGTAATATTTATGTTACAGTTATGTAATAAAAATAAAAATCAAATCAAAGACAATCATGATACAATGTTGAAACTTTTGAAGTGAAAATTAATATTATCAATCAAGTAAAGGCCATTTGGTAATTAGAATAAAAGGCTGAGTTGAAGTAAAAAAAAAAAAAAAAAAAAATGGGGAATTTTACGATTTTTAACATGGAATATTCTGCAAAGAAATAAAAAATCGATGGTAGCGTTATTGAACCAAAGAAATATTTGTTGATTTGAATTAAATTATTTGTGTCTTGTAAACATCTATGCACGACAATTAGGTACAAATCGAATATATTATATTTATAATATATATATATATATATATATATATTTTATAGGTCGTATAATGTATACCTATTATCATTTTATAATGTGAGAATAGAAGATGTGAGTTTATGATTCATCGAAACACTAATCTGCATAATAGTTGTTACTCATAAATAATATTGTTTATGGAAGATAAAAAAAATATTATATATGTCCGTATAGGTAATATACATAATATATTGTATTTCCAATATATTTTTTTTTTTTAAACTTAACGTTATGTTTGTTATGAAAAGTGTATGGGTCGAACTCGGAAAATATAACAATGGTACGTTACAACAGATATAATATACGAAACGAGTCATATGTGACGGACGTAAAAACAAAAGGTTTCTGGTAGAATTATATACTCGTCACGTTGTTCCCTCAAGAGATATCATGTTTTCAATATTCGCACGCCTTTGGGTTCCGCAAAGTACATACCTACCTGCTGCGCGTTGTCTATCCTCTTCTAAGTGTTTGACCTTGATGGAGACAAAAGGGACGAAATATAGCTGCCAAACTCGCACCGAACGCTATTCTGTACACATCCGCACTTAAAAGTCGTACGCACCACAGTCAGTCGTTCATAATAGGTATATTTTATAAAACACGCCTCCGACGGTAACTCCTCCTGGCCCGGTATGTTTTTGGCGTATTATATGATAATATTTCCACCGAAATATTTAAGAAAGGAGTTTTTTTTTTTTTTTTTTTTTAATTCAATTAATATTTCATTCGATCAATATACTGTGTACAGCCGTACAGGATTACAAAACGTATACACCCTATTATGTATTTCGTTCCTTTGAAGTTTATGTAATTTGAAAAATCGTTTATAGGTATGTCAGCGGTCGGTTTATACACGTATACTTACCAAAAATTATATTTTTCAAGTCATTGTCAACAATGAGTGGACATATTAGGCGATATTTAATATTTCACAGATATTACGCACCGATAATAAGATTATAAATCAATAAAGTGTATTCATTTATACTCATACGGTTAGTAAATTTTTATTTCGTATAAACCATCATTGACCTTAGTTAAAATAGGTGGTAACAAAAGATTTAGTGATCATCCCGGGACTCGGTCTTGTAGTGATACAACAAATGCCTGATAGTCTAAACTCTAAGGCATACAAGTTATAAGAAGCATAAAGATGTTTTATATAAATCAACGAATTGTATAGGTACCACCTTCTGTATTATTAATAAAGTAATGTCTACGAAATACTCGTTATTGCCCGATTATTTCATAGTTATATTATTGTCAATTATTGTTTATATGGGAAATGTTGCCATCGCCTAAATTATCGTCTTTGTAATTGCAATTTTATAATATATATTTCTATATGGGTAAAATAGTAAATAATTAATAGGAAAAAGTGATTATTTTATCAACATTTTTGATTTTGACTTTTTAAACGGATATAAATATATGTATTGGGTCAAATACAAGTCAATAATGATAAAATGTGAATGTTTGGTTATAAATATGTATATCATATTATATTACTATTATACGTATTTGTATAAATGTATTTTGTAATTTTGTCATATTACAAACACCCAAATAGGTACTTTTATTTCTATGGTGTTTTTAAATATCTAATATAACAATACTGTTTTTTTTAATTTTTTTGTATTCGTGTACCTATATATTATCAGAACTTATTTTATCGATACGAGTTTGAACTATAACGAAAAATATAAGTGCATAATAATATACTTAGCTATGTATATATTAAAATATATTTACTTAACATAAAGAATATTCAATAATCAATAGGTATTCATATTCATAAAGATAATAATATATATACACGCGAGTCAAGCGTGTAACAAAATGAGGTTTTTATGTACATAACCCATCCAGTTCATCTGCGCCCTCGGGTGGTTCAAAAATATTAATTGATATAGATACCTACAATATTATTTTTTATCATATCACGGATAGTATTGGATAATCAGTATTTTGCGAGATATATTTCATAGAGATAACTTTTTTGTTTCCAAAATTTTAATGACCCATACAAAGTTAAAAATGTAACGGTTGACGACTTTAAAATTTTTCAAATTGTGTATTTAATTATATAGGTATGCCATTACATCAGGGATAGATCTGAAACTTATTTAAGGAGGGAGAACTGTAGTGACATTTATGGAATATAGGGCTAATATTATAATAAAAATTTCATACTCTTCAAAGAATTATGAAAAAAGTAATTTAAAAAAAATTTCGGTCTCCTCAAATCCGCCCCTGGATTACATCCATCGATAATTAAATCGTCTAATTCAAAATATAACTCCACGCCTTTGGTTGTAAACAATAAATAAAATATTTTCATTAGTTGTTTATCATACGTTACATTATAAACAAGTTTACATTACGATTGCAAACTAATATGATTATAATCTATGTTACAAAGATTTATATGACACCTGTATATATTTACTACAATACGTCTAATGTCTATATTATAGTAGTCAGTAAATAGTTATAAGACATTAGATATTATTTGAATGTAAAAATTAGTTATAAAAAATAAACAAAAACAACAATTGTTATTCACGCCAAATACCTTTTACGTTATTAGACATACCTATTGCATTTAAAAACGTCATTATCTGTTTCGAATTTACTTCTTGTATACAATTATTTGTGTCCATAAACGCTGAATACCTACATATCTAATATATAAGTATTTATAGGTACCTGACTTATTACCTATTCCTAATATATATATATATATATATATATATATAAATTTTAAATTAATAATTAAGTAATTTATATAGTAATAACTAATAATAATAATAACGGCAAATTGCAAAGATTATACAATGAAACAGCTATATGCCTAAACATTTATTACACAAACACATATACGCATATCTATCTAAATTAAATTCGATTTATAAAATAATTTTTTTTTATTAAAAATGTAATATTTTAGGAAGAAAAAACAATATATTTTTGTTTAATTGAAAATATTGTGTTGGGTTCTTTTTTCTCCCTACAAATGATACGCTATTAGCTCATGTACGAACCACGAATTCAACATTATTTTAAATATTATTTTAATGCAAAAAGGCTTAATTTACCCTTAGGTATTGAGTAACATTAAATGTTATTATTGAGATATTTGAAAATAACTATATTCTTAATGATTGAATTTATATTGAAAATTCGAATAATTTAATTTTTGTCCATTAATTTTATCTTTATTTTACTATTTTTACATGAGGAAGTATTTTTCTCAATGACATAATTTATATGAAAATACCTAATTAATTAAATATTATAATGTTCAATATAATTTAGTCCTGGACACAAATACTCATATATATATATATATCACGTATGAAATTAGCATACAAAAATGTCAGTGATGCTTTAAAAATGTATGTGTTTGAACGGCTGTAGTTTTCATTTCACCCTTTTAGATCCACTAGAAGTGTATTCGGCTCTATTGTTTTTAAAAACGACTTGATGAAAGTAATAAAAACCTGAATATAGAAAGCACAATGGGCCACAATAATTATTAGAAAAATTATACATAGAATAAATAAAAATATTCATTTTTGCCTACATTTGAAGAAGATGAAAAACGAATCAAGTCATATCATATATCCATAAAAAAAATTATAATAATAAAAATTGTTGTTAAATATGATTATTTATAATATAAAATAAAATGTATATTTTTTTAAACTAAAATTTATTTAAAAAGTAATTATATTATAACGTTTTATTGTTTGGAATTGTAAATACCTTGAATAGTACAGAACTTGATTTATGAGTTAATTTTTCTAAAACTGTATAAATTAATACTAATAGGTATAGACTGTTTATTGGTACTTATACCGTATATTGTTACGAAATTACATGTATATATATGATAAATTATATCAACTCTACATTTTACATTTTAACAGATTAAAATTAATTACTAAAAATAAACTATTTGTGACTATTTCATTGGATATCAATAAGGTATTTTTTTTTTAATAATACTTTGCAATATAAAAAATAATAATTTTAAATAAAAATGTATAAACAAAAAAAAAATTAAAAATGTATTTATCTTATAAATTCATAAAAACATATGAATATATTATTGTTTTAAAATAAATAAAAATACATACAAATACAATATACAAAACATACCTAGGTACACAAAAAAATTTTAGATTTCGATAAAATTTTATTGATTATATTATACAGGTATTTGTAAATTACCTATTTTGAAAATTTAAATAATAATAATATTTTCTGTATATATTTAATATTCTCAGAATTTGAATAAAACATCTAAAACTGTAAAAAATACCTTTTGAATACCTAAAACTATACAAATATGTAAAATATATTGTAAATAATATTTTATTGCAATACCTAATAATATAATAAAATAGTATGAACAAGTTTTGGTTAAAAACCTTAGATAAATTACATATATAACTATAGGTACTTGAAATTTGTATGTATAATTATTGTAATTATATTGTATTTACATATTGTACAGAATTTTATTTAAAGAATATTTTTTAAATTTTATACATTTTTTTTCAGTACGAATATATAAATATATTAGATTCTGAGCAAAATAACGAATGTATTGATTTTAAAATAATATGGGTTTTTTTATTATCGTTATCACGATAATTTATTGTTCAGATCTGATGATTTTTGTAAACTATAATATTTAAAAATTGGTAAGTATTAAAAATAAAACACTTAATTCACTATTTAAAATAGGTACATGGATAAAAATAAATATTTAATATAAATATGTACCTATTATTAGGTTTATATAATTTATGTATAGTATAATTATAAAATTTTATAATTATTATTATATACATTATTCAATAGAAATAAAAATATTTTATATAGGTAATACTGCAGTTCATGCTGTTTTCAAACTAATTAATGTTATATTTTATAAAGAGTTATTATTATTGTTTTTAAAATGAGTTTCACATATTTATTATAATTTTATTTAATGTGAGAAATATAAGTAAGTGTTTATTCAATAAACTCCACATTATATTATATAGTTCTTCTTATGATACTAAAGTCAACAAAACTGTATGGAGAGTATTTGGTAACGTACCTACCTAACCTACTAGTAAACAAAAACATTCAAAATGTTATCTATAGGCTATAGGTATCCATTTAAATTACCTTATATAAAATTAAAAATCGTTTAAAATATAAGCTTATCACTTTCTATAAAAATCAATAACAATTAAATAACGTACCAATATTTTCTAAATTGTTAATTTTATTACCTACCTAAAATGAATATCTAATTAATGTGCATATTAGAAATATGTAGGGTGGTAATATTTGGAAAATTAAAAACAGGACAAAAAATAAATAGATAATTAAAATTAAAATAAACGATAAAAATATCATATTTTTCTACAAATTATAAAAATACGGGACCAAAAAAAAAAAATGGACAATAAGCGTCCCATTGGAAGTTGGTTGGGACAACTGGACACATGGTTTAAATATGAGACAATCAGTATAATACGGCATAGAAATAGGTTTAATAAAGTATAAAAAACATTTTGAAATTTTTATAATAAAACGATAATTTTTGTTAATTTATACATATATGTATATTATAATATGTTAAACATCCACTAATTTTCTTATCAAATACGGTGTTTTTAATTTTTTTTTTTTTGGAAGTAGATGTATAATGTACCTATAATATATGAATAAATATTAGTGCCGATTTGGAGAGGCAACATACAGCTAAATATACATAATTTATTCATTCAAACCTTACTATTCGTATTGTTCTGGTATTTACCGAAAAATACTGGAACCATTAATAATAGTAGAACAAATAAATTGCAAACCTGCCAATATAAAATACGTTTTAAATCGTATCGAACGCAGGATACCCTGCGGTTGAAACTAACGACAATGGAAGAATCGTTTTTGAAATAAATGTCCGTTTATTCGACAACTCGCATGCGATATAATGAAGAAACCGATTGGCCCCGCGAAAAATTCGATTTGCGTGTTAGAATAAAGTATGTTTCAAAGCTTAATTTGTATTCGCGCGCGCGCGTACGAGGTTGTCTTACCTTTAAACACACGGTTCTTGTAGAGCTCGCAGACGGATAACACATTTTCGAACGTGGACGGTACCTATATCGAACGATCACGGAAAAACGCGCACAAACTCGAAAAACTCGAAAACTCGAAAAAAAAAAAAAAAAAAATGGGGGGGGTGGGCGATTTTAAGAAGAAGAAGAAGAAAAACAAAAACAATATTTCGGTCCGAACTCGATAATCGATAAGCGAAAACGGCCGTCTCGTGTGGCGTTCGCGTGTACGAGGAGGAGGTCAACCGCGATTCAGGTATAGGTTAACTCGGATTGATGTCGATGGCAAACAAAAATTTGACGATATCATACGCATATTATTATGCGAAATGAAATTCGTGTATCGGGTGAAATGACGAGATTGTACGAATATAATATGGTATATTATAATAATAGCCACTTATCGACTGACGGGGGGCGCGCGCAAAAAAAAAAACCGGAGGAGCTTTTTTTTGCTGTCCGCATAAAACGCGATTTTTCGCACACGCGACTGACGGACGAACGGTCGTGTCCGGAACAACGTCGTGTCGGAGAGCGCGCGCAACGTATAGTGTTTGTGCGTTGTGTGTATCCACGCGGTCGTCCCGGAGGGAGTCCGCTCCGTCCGTGGAGCGCACACGCGGCGTTCGTCGTCGTCGTCGTCGTTACCGCCGAGCGCTGTGCGTTATTGCCCGTGGAGTTATAATACTCTCGACTTATTAATAGTATAATAATATTATTATGTGTGTCAGACCCGAAACAAAGTGCGGAAAACGGCGTTTAAATTTATTTTTTATATAACAAAACGTCAAAAGTTCGTCCGATTCGCAAAACGCGACAACGTTGAAATGAATCATTTTTAGAATAATATACCTATATGACCGTAGATTAAAGTCTCGAAACGACCGATATGCATAATATAATATTATATAATATTCACTATATATAATATAATACAGGTGCAGACTTGGGTATAGTATATTCCGAATATTTTTTAAATACTTTTTTTTTTTTTTTTTTGAAAGTATTCAATACAGTACTTTGAACGTTTTTTTACGAGTATTTTGAATATAGTATTCCGAACACTTCTTTATTAAGGTTCAATCCCATTCTTAAAAATGATTTCATTACTTTTCCTTCCGTACGTTGTATATTGGAGAAACAAATAGTTTGAAAGTATTATAATATTAATTATTGATATTATTTTTTTATTATAATAAATGTAGTAACACAATAGTTAGTGTTATACAATTTTATATGGGAATATAATACTAAATATTAAAAAAAAAAAAGATTGCACTAATAGTAAGTCATTGAGAGTATAATGCTGCTTATTTATTAAGTTTTACAAAAAAAAAAAAATTACCTACCTACTCACTTATTAGGTACTTGAATGAATCGCACAATATTATAATTTGGATATAATTAATAATTAATGGGTAGATATGTATTATCGAATGTATTATTATATATTCAATTATACGAGGAAAAAATGATTAAATACAATAACATTACTTATTAGGTACTATTTTTGTTATTGAATTCTAGTAAAAAAAAGTATTCTAAAAGTATTTCAAATACTTAGGGAATACTATTATCATAGAGTATTAGTCATTGTGCATTTTGCTTTTCACCGATAAATCACGGAAGTGTAAAATTGTGTCTTACCGATATAAAATATTGCTTCAAACCAACAAAATTTGTATTTTTGTTAATATTCAAAAGTATTATGGTTTCTCTATTGGTTCTTCTATATATTTTTATAGGTGCCCACTGAATCGTGAGCATTCATGTCATATTGATAGTTTTTTAAATAATGATTTATACAATAATTCTTATTATATATTATATATACGTATAATTTTAAAAAAAATACTATTGAAAATATTTATAACTATACATTTTTTCAACAAATTAATGATTTTTTTTTTCAGTTCACAACGTATATAAATGATTGAAAAATGAAATACAATATTATTATACTGATAAACATATTAAGTCCGTACGCCGTATCCACTTCTGCTATCAAGTTCGTTACTTTATATATACAATATAGTCAATACACTGCAAACCGTGACACAAACTGTATTATAAAATACTAAAACAGTGAAACACTATATAATATAATAAAATAGTAATCCACGAAATTAGATAAAATTCGATTAACTATATTGGTACTATATAAAAGTGACACAAAGATAAAAAAAAGAATTATCACTAGATTATTAATTAATTACTTTTCAATTTGTTTTTTTTTTTTGTTTAATATACGTTTGGTTATGTTTATTTAAAAATATCATTACTATATATAAATAGCAAATGAACATAAAGAGTTAACATAAAATCGAGAGGGCTTAATAGCTTATAATATAAAATAAATAACGGTTAATTGAAAGTAATTTTAAATTTAATCGATAATGATATTGAGTGTATCAACCAAAATGTATTACGCGATACTCGCATATATAACTTTTATATTCAAAATGGAAATTTATTTAGGTGTAGGTACGATTAAAATTGTTTAAATAATGATAGATAGGTACATATTACAAAATACGATTCGAGCAAAAATCCCATATTAAAAATTATCCACGAAAATATAATATAATATTCAAAGTTTATGGAACTATAATATACCTATTAAATGCTAATTCTTGCATTTATTACTTTAAAATTTTAATGTATAAGTATTAAGTTACCACTGTCCAGTTAAAAATATATAGGCATATTATTTACCTTAACCATTCTATATTTTTCAAAATGTCTGTTAAATAACTTAATAACACGTATAATCTAATATCAATTTGTAAGCTTGGTTGCATAAACAACCCAAAAAAACAGTTGAAAAAATTACTTTGTTACTGGTTCGATAAACAAACAAATAAATATCTTTATCAAGACCATAAAGTAATAATAGATTGTTGCACAAATGTTTTATATAAAAAAACAAAATTACATATATTAGAAAAAAATGCAATGGTTTTATCTTATATCTTTTGTTAATATATTAATATATTGCCATATATTAATTATTATAGAAAAATTGTATTACTCCGTGGTCTGCAGCAGCTATTATCAGACATAGAAGTATTCATACAAGAAAGGAGCGTCTAAATACAGAAATGCACCGCTCGTGGACATAACATACGAGTGTGGATTTTTGGACTGACCTATAGAGACCGGGCAAGGTCATTCTAGGCCCTGATTTACCAATTTATGGGCCCAGTAGAATTTAAATTTTAGACCGACTATCCGAAATACTCTTTCAAAAACGGTAATTAGCAAAAAAAAAAAAAAAGAATAAATAAATAGATCATCAACTTTCTGTTTTTACAGACTGAACTTCATTTTGCTGACTACTTTCCAGAAATTGAATTTTGTTTGTATGTTGTCGATGGGCCCCTCTTTCAAGTGGGCCCAGTACAAATATCCTATTTGTTTTTGCATAAATATGGTCCTAGGTCACACACTCGCTTTGCTCACCCGGATAGTTTAAACATCCCCGATTTGTTTTAAAAACCACGTCAGGTAGGTAAAAAGATAAATTAAATGCATTTCAGGAGTAATCATTAAAAAAGCGGAAAAAAATTGCAAAATATGTGTTTATTTGTAATGGTATGGAACCCAAGATCACGCAATCTCGTATATGTAGCATTATTTCATTAGATTATAATATAGATACAAATCAAAAGAGCGTTACAAAATAGATAATATGATAATACTGTAAAAGCGTATACCTACTTATACGTATTATCAGCGATGCATGCCTGTATTTAGATGCTTCTAAAGAAAGTGTTATCAAGTCAGGACTCCTTGAATTATTTGTTGAACTAAAATCAGTTAATAAGTTATAAAACTGGTATTAGCTGCATTTTAATTGTTGAATCGATAAAAGATAGAAGCATTTGTAAAATCAAAAAAAATGTTTATCGAATCAATAATTAAGATATCTAGATTATTTAGACACCTAACTATTGATCGTTAAATTGTATACAGGCATATTATAATAGGGTGGGTCAAGAAAAAAACGATTTTTTTTATTTCAGAAATGCATTAGTGCAAGAAAGTTGTAGTTTGGTATCCTAAATAAAGAAAAAATAATAAAAAAATTCATTTTTTATATCTCCAGTGCACGCATATATATATTATATATTATGTTACCATATAATTATTCCATACCTTGCATTTTTTTGAACCAAGGAATGGTCACTCGTGGAAATTGTATAGGACTTCTTCTTCTTCTCCTTCACCTTCTCTCCCAACTATTTGAGGTCAGCCACCCTAGTCCTACACTGCCACTTAACTCTATCTCCCGTATCTTCTTCGATTACCCTCATCTGCTTCTTCATATCATTTGCTATCACATCTCCTCCACCTCATTTTCGGTCTTCTTCGTTCCCTTTTTTCCATCAACATACATTTTCTTTATTAATCTTATTGCCTCAATATCTTCCCTCCTTTTATAGAGAATTTTATAGGAATATCCCCGATAGTAATAATATAATAAAATATGATAAAAACTGTGGCATAAAAGTGTAAAATGTGCATGTAAGTATAAAATAGTGATTTTGCATGATGTTAGTATGTTTTGTTACGGGTACAGATATAGGTCATGGTGATCATCTCAGAGGCGTAATTGAGTCATTGAAGAGAATATGTAAATCACTTTTAGCAAATAAATTAAAAAAAAAAATTACTGACAAAACATAAACAAACTGAGTGTTGGACCCTTTGACACTTAAAATATTATTTTGTCAATGATAAATCATTACATGTATTCAATAAACGATTATAAATTAAATTTTATTATTGTAGGACATTATTCAAATTTTTAGTTCTCAAAACTAAACATAGAAGTTAAGATTTTCAGAATTTATTGCATATGATATGATTTATAATTAATTATTATTATTTTTACTAACATTTAAAATGTTATCAAATACCTAGATATATAAAACTATAAACAGTATTGGGAATAGACAACTGAAAATGTTCATTTAAATAAAAATAAAAGATAACATGAATAAAATTATTTAAATAAAGTTAAAGATAAATTAGTTGATATTCTAGATAAAAAAGATCATTTTGAAATTTCAAAACTTTTTCCTAATATTTTCAAGATGTTTTATTAAAACCAATGAGCCAATAAGTATAGATACATAATACATTATGAATAATAATTTATTCATTCGTTTATTTTGCATATGAATGCATAATATATGAGGGATAACAACATATTTGAAGAATCTGCATATTTAAGTATATTTTTAGTAAAAATGTATCCATAAAAATGATCTAGATACATTAATTAAATAGGTGCAATTTATATCTAAGATAATTGTTTAGATAAATTGCCATTATTTATCTAGCTAAGATAAAAGATAATATATAGATAATAATTATCTAGTTAAAATTATTTAGATAAGTCCCAACACTACCTATAAATAATATATCATTGCAGTATAATTAAAAATACCATCATAATTATATCTAACTAAAAAGTTTTAAACGTTTTTAAAAACGAAAATTGCCAGACTGAATTTTTATTACGCTTAATTAATATAATATAGTTATCTAATATTATAATTGTATTTAATTATATTTTCAGATCTTTGAAGTTATAAAAAAAAATTATTTATAAAATATGGGTTGGAAAACATTATAAAACGTTTGGAATATCAAACATTTACATTGAGTCGAAATTGGATAACAAAAGACCAAGTTTCTTGTTTCTGTTTAACTAATTCCGTATGTACCTAATAATGTTTTCTGATTTACAATAAAATGGCCGAAAAAATAATATTACTTGTCGTCGTATTTTACACTATTTTTCGAAATTTTCCCGAAAATTATATCCAACAAGGAAATCTAGAGAAAAAAAAAAAAAAAAAAGATTTATAAAAATTACTTTTATACATACTAATACGTATGTGTCCAGTTATTATCGATGTAACGATAACATCATAAAATGGAAATAAAACCTACGACAGAGTGTCATATATAGGTTTTATTCAGAAACAGATCCTTCACTCGGAACTAAAATTGTTGATCAAAAGGATTCGCGTCCCCCACGATAACTGTACATTAACGTGACCACCACAATCTGCACGTTACCCCGACGGGTTAACAAATCGACTGCTATTTTTCGTCTTTTTATTCGTTCGCGAGCCATTCAGAAAGGTTCAGATATTGGCATTTGTCTCTAAACTGCGCAAAACGTCGTGTCATATACAATACGTGTACGCTATTATTATTACCTCGATTATTACTTGTTATTTATTGGCATCACAGATGTATACTGTGTAAGGCACCGTCTCGGTCGTCTTAATCAATGCAACGACGTCAAAACTTTGTACAACAAAGGAACTTAAAACGAACCTATAACGCTCACAATGTATAGATACATCTACATAGAACATATATGCGGCCCACGTTCTACGTCTCATACGTTCTTGTGCCATCTAATCGATATTCGATAAAATAATAATATATATTATACCTATTAAATATACCTATACATTATTTTATATTGGGGGGGGGGGGCGAAGAAAACCCGTCGGGAAAATGTTTTCTCGTCTGATCTTAATTTAACGTATTTTATCCTTTTTGTGTACCTCTACCTATACGTCTTATAACCAAGGTTGGGCGTTGACGAGTTAAAAGTTAAAATTAAGTTAAAAAGTTAAGTTACATTTTTTTCAGATTTACTTTTAACTTAATAAGTTACTTTTTTTTTTTTTTTTTTTTTTTATTAAAATTAACGTGTTAACTTCAAGTTAACTTTATACAAAAGTATCTAAATTAAGTTGAATTTTGCCCGAAGAACAATGCAAATTTTTGAATGG
>JAIPRL010003187.1:0-49583 GCA_025469235.1 Pemphigus obesinymphae | reverse complement strand
TTATGTTTTACGGTGAGAAGGTACCTGCAGACAATAAAATAACAACGTACATTCACGTCATTGGAGAAATTATTTTTTATTTTATTGAAGCTTTTTCGATTCTCGCGATAAATCGACTATATTGCTCCAACAGATTCATTGAAGTGATTGTTTCATCGACGACGACGACGATGTAACATTGCCTGATCCTTAAGTCGTAATGTGATCATAACGTATACAGGTCAGCTAGAGGTTACAGCCTATCTACATTTATTATCTTTTATGATGTCTTCAGTGATAGCAGAATATCATCAAATGCTGAGAAAATGGAGATTATTCAAAACCGTAAAAACTTGGAATTTCAATTTTATTCTGCTTTGATCATTGTGATAGTAGAGATAGGAGGTTGATGACTTTTTCATATAGGTACCTACTAATTCGTATAATATTTCAGAGGTTCAAAATTATTAATTTTTTATTTTGCATTTTTTGATAAAAACTATTTATTTTGTTTTAAAACACGACTTTTTTTTTACGAATTTACATCATACGATATTTTCGTGAAATCGGACCCGTTCAAACGAGTTTTCCGAATAGTATGTAAAACTCTGACGAGTATCTAAACTATAGAGGTAGGTACAACAAACACGGTATGATAACATAATTTATATACAAGTAACTAGGTAATAAGGATATAATAATACTTGAGTTATTTTAAACAGAATGCGTTTCAATAATAATATTCAACACTTAGGCAATTTTATTTTATATAGTTTTATATAGGCCGTAAATAATTTTTTTTTTTAGCATTTTTGGTATCTACTTAAACATACATATTGAGTATTTTTACTAACTACTCATACATATCTTACATATTTTGAAATTATAATAATTATGAAAGTCGTGATTTTGTTACGGATTTCTCGGAATATTATTATTGTGATTAAAAGCGTAAGACTAAATTCGATTTTTTTTTTTATCCCTCCTCAGCAATGAAGGTCCAATAGTATACGCCTATGTCTATTACAATAATATGTATCTATCTCGGTACGTGTATGTACGCAAGACCACACGGCTCGCGCGTCAGATCGTTACCATTTCAACCGCACCCCGTATTTATTTATTATATACGTTTACATATAATATTATTACTTATATACCAATGTATTTTTTTTCCTTACGTACTCTTCGCCCTTTCGCCTTACCGATGCATTTCTCACATTAAAACTGTGTTATTATTATTTTTATGTTATTGTCGGTCGGTAATCTTCATTTTTTATTTTTATTTTTTTCCCCATTCCCTCGCAGTTTCTTTTGACACGACCCGACGAACAGGTAGTCGTAGTGTGCAGTGCATGAGACTTACCCCGCCCGCTACTACATATTATTATATATACAGACTATTATTATTATTATTGTTATTATTACTACAATTACAACGAGCAATAACAGTCGTCACGACGGTTTCTGGCGACAATAATAATAAAACGTAAATGGCCACTGTATACATATAAATATATATATATTCTACTAAATAGTATTAGGTTTATATATATATATATATATTATACTAAATAGTATTAGGTTTATATATATTATTTATCCAATTGCGTGTGTATATAGCCATTTAAAGTCGCAGAGCACGGGAAACCGTGGGAACAACGGGACGTCGTCATCTTCGGATACCTGTACCGCGGTCGCGGTAACGCGTATTGCGTCTTTGACGAGTGCCAGGAACTCCGGGAAAACGTCATCGTCGGAGGCTTTTCGAGCACATTCCGACGGCGTGTCCGCCTATCCGGTGTAAACACGGCAAAAGACAATGTAAGAAGCACGCGTTCGTCAGACAGCAGCGGGTTATGTGACAAGCGTGTACGCGTATAACAGGGGTGACTAACGTGCGTGTCAATTCCAAAGATTTTTTTTTCTTACAAAGTGTAATGTTCGTTTAGGTTAAGTAAGGTAAGGAACGTTGGACGAATCACGGGAAAGTTTGAAAAAAACTTAATTAAAAACGAATCAAAAATCGAGATATTAATGAATAATATTTTATATCATTGTTGTACCGCAATTTGATATGTTATAGAACTTAGCAGCCTAATCTAGTGTCAAACTATTATTATAGTTATTATACTGTTCCGTATAGTATGTAATATGTAAATAAAATTCACGGACATTTTGAGCAAATAGATTGTAAAATATATAGATTAAAAATTGAAGCGCGTGCTATATACCTATTTAGATATTATGGGTATAATATACAAAATTTAGAATTTTAGACTAACGTAGAAAAATATTAAGTTATACATATTACTATGTCATTCATTATTCACATTCATATTTTAAATTCTGAGCATAGCATATAGGTTTTACAACAATGTGTTTTGTTTTTTATCAGTACTTTTTGTATGTATGTATACACATTTTTGGGTAGAAGTATGAATTTATTGATGTAGAGGTTTTTGATAGAAAATGTATTCTTGTTGGTACTTTATACTGGTCATTTTTGGATTTTATAAGTAGTTTTCAAAAGCGTAACGAAAAACTACTATAATGGAAATAACACGATAAGTTGTTATAAATTAGAAAATAACGAATAAACTAGTAATGGTAACTGGAAATATATATAGGTGATATTATTATATATTTAGAACTACCAAAAAATACCGAAAATTATAATGTCAAAAAATGCATACATTAAATATTTATAACAGCACTATGTATATTAACGTTACATTATTTATTAACTATATAAATACTAATAATATAAGTGATACTCCTGTTATATACACCAAAGTTCTGCTGAAAATCGTTTTATACAAAGAAATTAATTATTTATCATTGCTTTCAAATTCAATATATCTACAATCGTTATCTACTCAACCATCGAATTCCGTGCACCCCCTATGGGCTGGCTTTTATGTTTATCAATTATTTTAACTTATTTTTTTTATTTATCATAATTTGTTCTTTTTTCCATTTCCCAATTTAAACGATACTCATACAAAATTATCCAACTAATACAATAACATTGAATAAAATAATTTTAAATTAAATTTTATCCAAAAAAACTTTTTATATAGGTAGTTTTCAAGACACATATTTTAAAATTATAATACAAAATGTGTAAGCCCAAAAATGAAAAGTTCAAATAAAATACATTGAACATTTAATCTTAAAACCGCTTTCCTGAATATTGTCAAAATACCACAATATAATATAATTCTTTCATACTAAAATAACGATGTGAAATTGATGTGTAATTTTTGAATAAAAAAATAAACCTTTTTTCCAGCTATTTATTTTTGGTTATTCTTTTCCGAGAGTTATACTTTTCTTTGGCTCTTGGTTTCTTTCAGTGTCGTCTCTCTTCTGACATTACTTTTCGGCTTTAAAGCTAGATTTATTCGTTTGTATATCTTTGGCTATAATATATTTATTCAAGTCTCTTTTGTATGCTATAAAAAACCAAACAAGAATAGCAATTTGATTTAATATTAGTATTATATTCTGTTTTTAAATGATAATATTCGAATCCAAAGCCTATAATAGAGTAATATTTAACTAATATATTTAATTCCAAAATATTAATAGTAGTATAATAAGTATTATAGTATTAATTTAAGTATTAATAGTATAACCCATATATCTAAATACATGATAACATTATTATATTATTAATACATTATTTTACTAAAATATTATAACATATCATTACGATATAACCTCTTTTAATTTTTGATGAAGCCCTCTAACCCTTGTTAGCCACCCTTATCTCTCTGTCATGTTTACACTGTTAATTCTGCCATTTTGTACAATAACGGTAACATTTAAAACCATTATTTTCCCTCTTATAATATACAATTATTAAATCAAACGGTTTAATATTATGAGACTGGGATCACGATAATTATTGTTAATCGTGATCATAAGCCATGCACAATATCGTTCGTCCCACATTGTATACGCATTTAACACGCGATGCATATTATATTGTAATAACTGCCGAAGTCGACTAATTTAATCGAATTATAAAGCATATCTCCGTATAACCTATAGCATTATATTATTGTTAACGGAAAAACTATTATAGGTACTTATAATATACACCTAACTAATTATTACTAGTTATTAGACGAGCCTATGATTATCAGTCTAATCGACGATGCACCGTAAAATTACACGTTTTTGCAATTAATTATTTATATTTTCATTTTTTTCGACTTTATTTATTAAATTATTTAGATATTTAACTATAAAACCAAGACAATTTTTAAACGTTAAACGTTGTTTTATATGTGTTGGTGATATTGGTATATATATACCTATTTTTTTTATCATATTAAGGGCCGCATAATAAATATCTTTTGCACTTGATCGTTTGTTCGATCAAAATTAAAATTTGTAATACAAATTAATATTAGGTAATATTAGGTATCGGAAGTATACATAAAATATAATAATATACGCAACATATATATAGGTATATAAATACATGTAATATAAAAATAATAAATAATAGCATAAAAAATCGATACACCAAAAGTAAATTTTAAAAAATATCGACAAGTGACCAAAGATTTATTAATGACACAAGTGCTGGTTTTGCTTGTTTTCTGGTAATAAATTTTTAAATGGTTAATTTATACATATTACTATGTACTATTGATTTATTATTTAATGACAATTAAAACAGTACAAATATAAATACGATTGAAATATCAATAAATCGTGTCAAATATGATAACGAAATATTTGCCTACTGCTCCTCGATCGAGGGCTTCCGAAGGTACTATAGCATCGGTTATTTGCTCTCACAGCAGTCCAGATCAAAACAGTTTTATTATTAATGTATGTTTTCCTTATACAATTATTATAATCAGGAGAATCTATCGAAATAAATCATTACGTTCTATAATTATATTATTATTCATAATTTTAGAGACTATAGACAATATATATATTGAAGTACTTTGGAAAAAATGATTAATGATTTAATAATATAATATATTTAATTTTAATAGCTTTAAATGATGTGTATGGTACAGAATAATGTTGTCTTCATAATAATTGATATTGTTATAACCAGATACTGCCTCAGCTGTTTAAACAATAGACAAACAGTTATAGGTACCTATAATTTCCAGCATGTTTAACGCATTTATATACGATAAAACTATTTGTAGCACAATCAAAAAGTTTAAGCATTTAATACTTTCTGTCCGAAATTTGGACACTAAATTGTTAAAATAAATAGATAACAATATTTTTTTTAATACGTTTATCAAACATAATAATTATTTTTCGGGGTCAGTAACTTGTCTGGGACTAAAATTAGTCAAAAAAAAAAGTCACGTTTTATCGTGTTGAAAACAATTCGATAGCCACCAGGAAGTATATACTATAACTGTATCAACATTTAATAAATATAACATTTATCAAAATATACCTACCCATAAAAAAATAATATGCTAACGAGATTAGCTATTTTTCTCAAAACTACCACTCAAAAAAACATGGATTAAATATAACATTGTTCTCACGTGCGTCAATATTCCATTAAGTTATGTTTTTTTTTTTTTTTACAGAAAACTTTTTATTTCTAAATGTTCATTTATTTTTTTCGCTGTATGTTACTTTTGTTTATTTGTCGGTTATAGGTTTAGTATATTATTGTAGACTTAAGAAAATATTTTAGTAAGTACACCTCCAAGCAATTAGTAAGAGTCAAGTGTTGGGACAATTGTACAAACAAGATATCTAATCAAATACTGGAATTTTTGTATTCAAATGTTTCAAACCATAGAAAAGACAAATATGTGTTACTTGATGATATGATAACAACTGCAAAAGTGTAATTTGATATATAGATGTAAATATATTCTGGGTACACTATTTTTGAAGAAAGATAACGATAACTTCGAAACTAGGAAGTAAAACCTTTTAAGTTTTACGTAAATACTTTGAATTTTTATCTCGAGACTATAAAATATGTAGTAATTTTGAGGAATATAAAAATATTATGAGTAATAAAATATTAAAAAATTTAAATACTTCAATATAAAATAAAGTGCTACCTATATCGTATACTATATAATATTTGTTCTTGATTTTCTTTTAAATATGTTATATGTTATATAGGTGTCTAGTCTCTGAAAATATTTTTAACTTTCATAGGTTTGAAATTCGTGTTAAAACTAAAACCTTTTAAAATTATGATGAAACAAATATGGGTATATATAAATAAAAATGTATTAGTTTTGGAATAGGGTTTTCATGTAGGTACCTATCTATAATCTATAATATGTACCTATATATTTTTTAGGGTAGAAGGATTGAATGCAAAGTATTAGGGTATAAAGATTTTTGATAAAGAACTAATGATGTAACTATTTGGAAGAGTTCATTTTATGATTTTCGTAAAAGATAGTTTATCTTTATATACAGGATGATTTATTTTATGAGAGAAATTTATTTATTTTTCTTTAGGTGCTAAACGCTTAAAAGTCAAAACTTTACAATCAATACCTAATTTATAAATAAACCGTTAGGTATTTGTGTATTTATTAGAATACACGGATCAATTTAAAATTGAAAATAATAATACTTCATTATACCCTAATGAAGGTTCAAACAGATAACTTTTTAATCATTAAATTGTAAATATTATAAATGTAAAGAATAGATAAAAAAAAAAAAAAAAAAGAGAGTCGTTTTGATTACAAATACATTTTGGACTGGTAATTTCCGTCGACATCTAAAATATATATGTTGTATGATATATATATTTTATGTGCTGAGGTTATACATTGATGGATACGTATATAAGTACGTCCCCTGGGCTCGGGTCGGACTCTCAACGCGTACGGAGATTATTTATCGTTGTACCTATGAAAAAAATGTTTGGAAAAAAAAAATTCGTACCTACCTCGGATTTCGTTATTCCCGAGATGATAACGGAGCACTGGACGGTTAATCCGGGCGTCGGAGGGCCAATGACGATTTTACTCGCGCTGGCGTGCAGTCGTCAACGACCCGCGGTCGGTTCGACCATCGTGCCGGGTCGCGCGCGATAAAAATGTAAAAAAAAAAAATGAAAATAAAAAGTCTCAAAGAATGTCGATCGGTTAATAATTATAAACGGACATTTTAAAACGCACGAAAACTAACTAAATAATAATAAAACGAATATTATACTGTCAACACGCGTCGCCCCTCTCGTCGTGTCGTCCGCACGCGTTTACGGCGGAGGAGGCCAAGACGGCGGCAATGTTCATCGGAACGTTTAAACGCGTATCCGACGAGCGCAACATCACTGGTCGTACTGCGCGCACGCCGTTTTCGGTGGCCGGTGCCCGCGCGCAAGCCGCGACTCATTTTTACACCGGCCGCGAACCCCACCGCCGCCCGCCGCCGGTTCACCTGGCCGCTTGCCGCCGTAGACCGTCTGTCTAGAACCGCGTATACGGTAACCGTGCAGGTTATCGCGTTACCCGTGTACGAATTCCCGTACAAAATATATCCGGGAGCATAATATTATATATTATAATATCGAAAATAATTCAAACGCATAATTTTCACGGGTACGATGTCCAATATATACGGGGTAAATTCAAAACATAATGGTAATAATATGCGAAGCCGGCATTAAAAACTTTATTCGTAAGTTCATAACGTTTGAAACGGAAAATTTTTTCTTAAACGTAAGCAATAAACGAAAAACTAAAAACAGAATATTTAGAATATCACCAAACCAAACGTATCCATAATAATGTGTGATAAATCAATAGCGATTAAACGCAACGCAGTAACGTTTTTGTTTCATATTATCAGGGACGTGGTGCAACGTAAGTGCTGTAGACTGTACAGTGTAGAAGCACGATATAAATTATATGCCCGTGGATCTACTCATGCTTTTTTTTATTAAAAAGTAAATTATCATATTTTTCTGAATCGAAAAAGGAGCCCTTTTTAATATTGAGAAGATCCTTCTCCACAACACTGGATTAAGTGACTTATAGGTAAGTTAAACATTTTTTTATGCACCAAAGTCAGCGTATGTAATAATGGATGAGTCCCTATTTATAAATAGATATGTAGAACAATAATTAATTCCCAATATAGAGTGAACTAAAAATCTTTGAACTAATGCGTTATAATTAAAAGTAAAAAAAAACTACACAATTTATTCTGATTACATGAGGCTAAATATGTCATAATTCAAAATATTATTGCGTTATGAAAGTAACACAACGCATTATATACAGTGTATACTTATTATTAAATGCCTATTTTTGTGTCAACGTATATATATATATATATCACGTACATTAATCATTTCATATTTTTCATTCACCTTTCTATATTAATAATTATTGACACCTATCTTGAGAAAATATCCAACAGTAAAATTATTGGAAAATTAAACATCGATCGTAGACCTTATAGAGCTAATGGGCTACACATATATGTGATACGTATATTATAATATCGTTTTCAATTCAATTTTTATCATTTTATTTTAATAACAATAATTTTAATTTGCTAATATACTTGAAAAAATGAACAAAACATATATTTACATTGGAATGATTTTTCATTAAACATTATACTAGTATTTACTGTTTTAATGTGAATTAATGACATGTATATAAATATGTAAATAAATATGTATATAAATGGTATTCCAGATCATACTTGGTGCATTATTTTTAAGTGGTTCAAATAATTTGAATATGTTCAAGAAGTTACGATTATAATATGTAATCATATATTCTCTTATACGTAAATAAATATTCTTAATAGGACGCAACTACACCTTACGCAATTCAGATATAATGATTTTTTTTTTTTTTTTGGTAGTAATGGTGGTACAAACCTATTCAGTCTGTAGAATTACTAAATTAATATAATAAACAAAGAACTTAATCTATGCTTGTTGTGTTTTATGTTATATGGTAGCAGAAATACAACTAAAATTATTTGTTTGTAACTATTGGTTTATTTTAATTTCTTTATAAAAAAAAATCGTTCGACAATGTTTTCAAAAACCAAAGGTGGGCATTAACTACTTCAAAATTTATAGTTCAGTAAAAAGTTAATTTTTGATTAGTTTTTTAGCTCAAATAGTTAATTAAATTGTTTATTAAATAATTAACTAAACTATATTAAATTAGCATTGATTTAACTTGACTTTTAATCTTTAATTTTTTTAAATTCAGTTAAGATAACGCGTAAAATACGAAAATATTTCAAGTCTATATTTTAATATTCGTACAAATGTACAATTGTATTGTGGACTACAATATTTACATATTATATAATAATTCAGTCATTTATCAATGACTTTTTATTTTTTATTTTTCGGGTGAATTTCTTACTTATTAGTTGCAAAAAAGTTGCAAAATATTGGCACTAGTCCGGAATCGATCGGACAAAGTCGGGGGGCCAACTTCACGCACGTGAATTTCTTCCGTAAATTTACAGTAATCCACATTATTGATTAATTCCAATATCCAGAAAATTATTGTATTTTTGTTCCATTGTCAATTTGTTTTTTTATTTATTTTAAATGTAATATAAAACATTATTGTTACATAATTTATATAGATATACTTAATAAATACACTAATATTATTTTGTAGGTATTTATTTAGACTAATTGAATTAAATTTAAGGAAAATTTGTAACCAAATAAGACCCCAATACTTTGAATAAAGTAAATAGTGAAAATACTTATTGTTGATTATTTAAAAAAAAATTTCGAGATTAAAGCCCTAAATTTTATATAAAAAAATTTTAACTGAAATAAGTTAAAAAATTGTCGATATTAACATTCAATTTACTTAATTAAATGTATTTTTTTTAACTTTTAACTGAAGACATTTATGATTACTTAACATAACTTAAGTAAGTTAAATGTTTCCATTAACTTAGCCACTTTTGTTAAAAATCACTACGTCGTAGAAAAAAATTGACATATAATTACTGTAAACATTTAATAATTCAACTGTAATACTGCTTGATCAAGTCCTTTCCATAGAAAACTATTTATTTTTATATTAAAATATTTAAATTTTTATTTTTAATTATATTACCACATAGATAAACATTTTTAATTTGTTTAATGTTAATTTTTCTAGAAATTTAGTTAAAATTTCCCCTATATAACACAATAATCACTACCTTTTTATTTTCATCAAACACTAAATTTTAATGTAGGTAGACATTTTAAATCATATTAAAATCTTAAATAATGTTTGCGTTTAAGTTTAAACAAGATTTTTTAATAAAATTACAAGAACAGTAAAATATTATTTTGATCTAATTTCTGTCAGTTAAATGATGTCTCGTGGAATACTGCCGTCAATTTTAGTATACACATACGCTTAATTAAATACAAAGAAAATTTATATATTGCCTAAAAGGCGCGCTGGTCTCCCTTTGTACAAATATTATAAAAAAAAAAACTCTAGCACCAGTTGAACACGGTTGAAACTGTAAATGAATCAGTGTTAAAATGTAGAAGAGAAAAAAAAATGAAATGTAGAGATAGTCACTGGAACACGAATAGAATATTAATCCGTAATATAAAAAGGAAACATAAGCTTTGATTCTAGTGAACACGGCTGCACATTCAAAAATAGCTAGTGGAATGCCGTTGGCTATAATCAAACACCCCTGGGGAAAAAAAGTTGCCTTTTTATTTGAATATACTTATACGGGCTTCGTGGCTCGTAAAAAACATTAGACGTTTTGCCTAGGAGGTGTTGGATGAACTATTGGATTGATTGATGTGATAGGTTGGTTTTTGTAGGTTATAGTTGGTACCTTCTTAGCTTTTTTACTTTGTTTGAAGGGGCGACTTAGGCCTATAAAACTTATATCAGGTGATTGGGTATTAATTATAATTTTGAGATAGTGATTGACTGATTTGATTATTATGGCGAAGTCAGTATGTCAAATCAACGAGTTTTAGTCTAAATAGTAAAGTAGTGTATTTGCGTTTTAAGCGTGTATTCGCGATGAGAAGGAAGCCTGATGGTGTCTCGGAGAGTTCGATTTGAGACATAGAGCAGTGACCCCAGGATAGTGCTATGTTTTGAATTGCTTCTAATTGGGTTCATTTTAAGGGGGATATAACAGAACCTTAGCGGGTCCGCCGTAGATGAATTTGTAGGTAATTGGGATTGGGCTATGTGTTTAAAACCGGGTATACCACACCGTGGATTTTCGTCGTTTTCTTAATGGTTTCTGTTATATGTTTGTTGAACAATATTGACTGATTGGAACGAACGCATAGGTATTTAACAGTTTTTAACCAGGGACTAATATAGCCGTTGAGTGAGATTTTGGGGATTTTGTTCGTGTTATTTAAGTTGAAGGTAATGGACACAGTTCTCGCGGCATTCATCTTTAAACGCCACTTGTTGAACCAGATGGCTGCCACGTGGACTTGACGTTGGAGACAAATTTTGGTTCTTCTTAGATTTTTGTCAGACGTGAAGAACATTGTGCTGTACACAAGAAGGGTGATACTGGCCCTGTTGGTTGGAATATCGTTTTTTTGAGCGATGTAAATAAGTGGAGTCAAGCATAAGCCCTGTGGACTCCCCGTAAGAACGGG
The DNA here is from genome assembly GCA_025469235.1 of Pemphigus obesinymphae. Taxonomy (NCBI): domain Eukaryota; kingdom Metazoa; phylum Arthropoda; class Insecta; order Hemiptera; family Aphididae; genus Pemphigus; species Pemphigus obesinymphae. Next base: position 37,978 of record JAIPRL010003187.1, on the reverse strand, counting down.
TCTGTTGCTCCATAGTATATTGTGGTTTTTATCTCTGAAAATAAGAAGTAAGGTACTCATAGCCTCATGAGCAATGCTATCTAATATTAGTTTATCACACTCAGCTGCATGCCCGAACACTATAAACAGATACTATGATGCTTCAAACCCCTTATAAATGGAGTATATATCCTTTATAAAAAAATATATATATTTCCAGACAGCACCAAAACCAAAATGTTTTTCAAATATTCCCAGAATGTAAAACAATTGTCCAATATTCCAATATTATTTTAGGGAAATTCTTAGTCCTTAAAACTTTAGTAGAATATAGTTTTTCTAACAGGATACTTTTTAAAAATACTATTTTTTTTTTAAATTTAAAAAGCATTCTTTTCAGAATTACTCATATGTTTTAATCCGACTTTATTTAGATCGTAAATTTAATGTTCCTTTCCATAATTCCTATTACAAATGAAAATATTAGAATTTGAATGGTTATGAGTTCTAAATTAAAACTTATAATAACAATAATAATTAATAGCACCTTAACATATTGTAAATATCTATCATGTAATATACTAACAAAAATAATATATTATATCAGGGACATTATTTTCTAATCTACTAAAACATAGGTATGTAAATATCGTAATGAATAACAATTGGCATTCAACAACCTATCGTTTAATTAATCTCGTAAACATTTATTTCCAGTTGGAAAAACAACTATGAAAATTACACAATTATCACGTATATTTTCACGATTCTTGCGGTTTTTTTTTTAATTAATGTACAATAATGTAACACAATGTAAAGTGGTATCTACTACAATGAAGTTTCTTAACCAACTGACCTATAATCAATGTATATTCTATATCCAACGGAGTACAAAAATAATTGAAACGGTGCTGTTAGGTCTACCATTCTGTACGAACATGTAGGTAAGAGTTTTGTTGCGATAGTTCTTTTGTTTATTTTACATGATTTAATTAGATGTTTATAAAAATAACTCTTCTAACTAGTATTTACAATGTTATGGGTGGGAATTTTTCTTGGTTAAATGTACAAATATTTAATTTTCTATGGTCTCCGTCGTTCGGGAGAAAAATATTTTCCATCAGCCTTTATACAAATATTTGGCCTGCTCAAATCGAATACCCAGGTCAAAGATATATATTATATTAGAACATATTTATGAAAACTTACCAGGAGTGTGGTGAGATGTTTCTCTCTGGTTCCATAACACTGCTGCCTACTGGCTAATAGTCTCTCGTTCGAGTAGGATGTAATGAACCGTCGTTCACCATCGATATGATCCGATATCGATTAAATTGATCAAAGTTTCCAAAAAATAATTATTCCTTATGTTTTTATTTTTTTTATAAATTAGATTTTTGTATAAAATCCACATTAAATATATACTATTTCAAAATAGTTTATTTACTACATTAAACAATACGTTATTTTTGGTACTTGCGTTATGTTTTTAAACGGACCGTATTTCTTAATGTCTTATCTCTACGTTTTCTCAAGTGTCGCTAAAATCAATTATGAAGTTATGACCTAAATAGCTAAATATTTCCAAATTAGTTGTAAGCATACGTAATTACCTACAGTGATTTACGAAAAACATGTAAAAATTAATTGTGCTCACTATGTAGATTTAGAGTAAGATTAGTAGATGTACCTACTTATCATGTAACTTATCCTAAAACGTCAATACACAAATTTTCAACAATTGTTCGCTTAGGTATACCAAATATGTATTCTTCTAACAGTAGATACCCGATATTATACCGTATTATTTATAGTTTGGTGTTTGTACTTTTTAATTTTTTTACTCAAGACTGTACAATCCTGTGTGCGATCTTTAGAATAAAATGTAATGAATATAATTCCATAAATAGTGATCGATAGCAATTATCGCATATATATATACTGACACCGATAACCAGATAACCACGTGGTTACTATCTGACTTGGTTGTTTAATTTGCCGTTTCTATTCTAATCCGTTATTCCATTATTTTCGCCGACTTTGGCCGTGTCCACGATAAGTTCAACGTCGTTGAACCTATCTCTGAGATACAACTATAATGTACGTATTGTACACTCGCCTAGTGAACTATATATTATATACCATGGGAATTTGAATGCACAATATTCTCGACCCGACGGAGGCCTAAAGCACATAACATTACTCGTTTAAATATCATATGTACAGTTGTTGGGCGTTTCCGTTAAACGCGCGAGTTGCCCGGCCACATATTATATACGTATAGGTACAAATGTACAATATAAAATATATTATTTGACGTGATAGGTATAACCAACGACTACCGATAACGATTAGCCCTCGGCCATTTCTTTTTTTGCATTTAACATTTCCGATCCACAGATGTAATAAATTCGATTGAACGCATTGACAACGATGAATAATATAATAGTACCAGTATAACATAGTTTAAACCTAGGTAGTATTGGTATACCTACTATATATACCCTATATAATATATTATATAGTCGTTATATTATATCTTTAGGTGTATTACGTACCTATTTCAGTGTCTATTAAATAAACGAATATATATTATATACCTACCTATGAATAGTCGCAGATAATATAATTTATTTTTTTCAATCGTGCGAAAATGGATAATATGTATTCATATTATTGGAGGAAATTACATCGCGTTATTTAAACGTTGTGGTGTACAATCATAGACCAAATTCAGTATGCGTGAAAGTACTCTAATAATATTTTAGAGGCATATCCATTTGAAAAACGTGTATACGTGATATGATTTGAGAGCTTATGCATAACACACGCTAAACTTTAAGGTAAAAATTACGTTCGATTAAATGAGAAATAGCGTAATACTGAAACTCTAGTTTTTGCATTGTCATTTATCACCCTATTATTTTTCGCTGTGTTATCAAACATCATATTTTATCAAATTTTATTGATAACAATTATACTTATTACTAATTATTTTATTTAAATCGATTTTTTTTTGCGTTTAAATTTTATATGTTTCTTTTTATTTACAAATATGGATACAAAATAATAATAATAACTTCTAATAAAAATGAACGTTTAGGATTCCCTACAGAAAACTATTTGAGTCTTATACTACAAGTTTATGTTATAATACTTCCAATGACAGTGAACAGTGGTCCATCGTTCATAAAAATGTTAATCAATGGTCAAGTGAAAACTTTTCACTTCGAACTATAAAAGAGTATGTTCATATTGAACAGGTATATTAAATAAATTAAATATTGAAAAAATATGAGAACAACGTAAAACAATAACAGTATTGGTAATCATAACAAAGAGATCGCTCTGATATCAATATATCGTAAACGAAAGTTACGGTAATGCAAAAACTAGAGTTTCAGTTATTACGCTACTTTTCATTTAACCGAACGTAATTTTTATTGTAAAGTTTAGCGTGAGTTGTGCAAAAACTTTATAATGATTCAAAATAACCGATTACGATAATCACATTATAACCGTACCGATTCGGAGCGCATGCGCACAAACATATTTTGATAAATATTTAACCGATGTTGTGCAAAAACTCACTTTAATTTAAACACGTTGAAATTCCTATAAATGTTATTTTTTTCGGATCGAAATTTCCTTTAAATGCCAAAACATTATTATAAGATCCATTTTATAATGAATTTGAATTTTATAATTTTATTTTTTTTTTGCTATCTAGGTAATTACTCAAATTGTATATCATTTCCTATCCGATATTCGAAACGATTTAAAAACCTACAACTCATATTGTCCAAAGAATAATAAAACGAATAACTAACTAAACGGATATTCTTCATGCGTAGGTGGACTATTGGCAGGTTTAGGTGAGCCAATATTGAAACGGATGTGTGTCCGATAGGTGTGTTAATTTTATTACATAATTTGGAAACGAATCATCGTTTAAAAATATTTATATTAAATAAATAAATAAATATACATTTAATTTTCCATTTGAATATATTTTATAGCTTGGAGTATCTATTTTAAAAGTACAAAATAAAAATAACATATATTTATATATAATAACTTTATAATATATAATTAAAAAATAGTCAAATTGTTATTCAAGTATATGTTTTATGAGCCGTGTTGTTATACTACTTTAACACAAATTTCAATAATTTTGAAATTAACAGTTCATATTAATCATCTAACACAATATCTGAACAAAATCAATAACGATATATTTAAAATATTATATTTTATTCGACTATAACTAACACAAGTTATATTATTATTATAATTTTTAAACTCCTCATATTTTGATCGAAACAAACATTTAGATATTAATTATTATATATTCAAAATATTTTAAACACAAAAAATATTAAATATAAATAAGTAGTATATAAAATAAATTATTTGATAACAAGAAAAGTATATTAATAGTGTTACTTATTTCCTTGACAACAAGATAACATTTATATTCTTAAAACAAATTTAAAGAAATTAAAATATTGTTCCAATAAAGCATATTAGAACATTATTTTTAATCTGAAAAGTTAGTTAATATTAGTTAAATGAAATAGTATAGGTATGATTTATATAATGTCTTACTAAAATTATATTACTGAATCATTTTTTAAACATCGTATTATATTGAAAATATTATTTTAACGTAAATTTTCCAAATAAAAATGTCCTTAAAACATTAATAAAGTTCATTTTATTATTTTAAATCTTCCTCGTGTTTACTATAATTATTTTTCTACTTACTACTATTTTACTTTAATTTACAGTTTGATTTAATAACGTGAGTATTGTGAAATGTAATGTTATAAGTAATATAAACCTCGCCAAACCTATTATAATATACTATTTATTTTTAAATGATATAGTATTACAATTTACTATGTACAATGTATATACACTTTCGAAGGTCAATTAAATACCTACAATATTTTATTACATGACGTATAAATATACATAAAATAATAATATATGTAGTATTTACAATAATAAAATGTAGTTAAACATTTTCTGTTGAGAATCAATACAAAGAATAGCATAGAGATTATAACAATATAGTGATAAGTATGAAATAGATTTATATACACAAAAACCCTTAAAACATACATTTAAAAATACTATAATATGCTACAAAATATGCATTAAATATGCAAAAAAAGTTAAAAAAGTTTAAAATATACAAAATGTGTAAAATAAAATTAGTGTTTTTAATATAAAAATAATCTTGTCAGATAAAGTGTACTTTATTATACACTGGAAAGTTGTAATTAATGATTTTAAAACATTTAGTATTCATAAACAATTATTTCATACACTTTTATAGCTGGAAATAAGAACACATCAAAATATTAGTTAAAAACAAAAATATGCGTTAAAAATAGAAATATGCAAAACAAGTTAAAAAAGTCAAAAATATGAAAAATTTCCAAAATAAAATAGGTTTTATTTTAATAAGAAGGAAATAAATCGTTCACATTTCTTATCAGATTTCAAACAGCTCATTCTAATAAATATATACATTTATATATAAATCCTCTGTTCTCTAGTGATAAGTGATAAGATTACAGATTATTAAAAATATTGTTCTATTTTAGTAAATTCAGTCATTTTAATAATTTTATTAATTTTATACGATACTATATTTATATTTTACTTTTCTTTGACATTAAAAACAACATTAGTACAAGGTAACGCTATATATTAAAATTATTATTATTTTATTCACCTAAGCTACTTATATGCTATTGTACTATATACAAATATGTCCTTGTATAATTTAACAAAATACATAGTTCATTTTAATACATTTTATCAAATAGGTATAGGTATAGGTACTGATTTTTTTCAACGTATATTACCTATGTATTCAGGAAGTTATAAAGATAATATGCATACATTGAAATAACAAGATTTTTAAAAAAAAAACATTTATCCTAACAAATATGTCTACAAAAATAATATTCTCAAGAATATCTGTTTACCACTTAAATAAATTATTTTCTAAATAACTATTTAAAGACCCCTAAAACTTGTAGAATGATTAAATAATAAATATTTAATAAAAAAATTCTAAATACTGGTTTATATATATATTGGTTTTAGAGATATATTGTACAACGTAATTTAATTAATTGATCTAAATATAAACTTTACATTTAATAAATGAGAGAATTAATGAAAAAATCAACTCTGGTGAATTAAATTTAATCATTCAAAAATCTACAGGATTTAAGTTGATAGTAAACAAAAATTAAATTTACCTTGTTCAATTTACAACTAGGAATAACAAAAAAAATCATTAACTCAACATGTGTAAAATCAAGTTTATTTTTTTATATTTCGTTAGAAAAATAGGAAAAATGTCTGTAAAGTTCTTTAATAAAACATAATTAATTTTTTCATATTGTATTCAAAATACTATTGAGTCATTTGTTACACATTTTTAATCAATTGACTGGATTTTGGCATTTTGATTATAGTATTATGTGTTCGAGAGAATCTTTTATTTCCATTCCCATTGTGTTAATTAAATAAACTAAATTATTAGATAAAAATAAACTGTAAGTAATGAGTAGTAATATTACAAAAATTTAAACATGGTTATTTAGTTAGTTGATGGTTAAATAAATCAACAAATTGAGTTTAAAAGTACAAGAAACAATGAAATAAATATTTTGACTTTACTTGATCATACTAACATAACTAAGTTTGCTGGGAAAATACTTTTCGTGAAAATATTACATTTTGAATCAATCGTGTGAATTAAAAATACACCATATTATATAATTTAATATAATAGTATATTGTACAATAACAATAGCAGTCAGGGATTGATAATGTTATACATATATCGTTTTGGAACGTTATTCCTGAAACGTTATCAATCCCTGATAGTAGCGAATAATATAATTCAACTGTCTCCTAAAATGATCAACTATGTTAAAATATAATTTTCTTATAGTACCTAATGTATTTTGTGATTTGCGTATTCAAGTTTTTAAGACGAAGTTTTACAAATTTTATATAAATGTTCTAATAAATTGTAAACGTTTCTAATGTAAAAAAATATGTTGAATTCAGTTTCATATGATTGTTAAACATACTATGGGTTTATATTTACCTATATGTATCCTGCATGATAAACGTTTACAATGAACATTGTTCGTGCATTTGAAATATATTCCAAACTTACTCGGTCATTAATAACTTCGGTACGTTTTAATAATTGATCGATTTTGTGAGTGGTTTTATTTATGTAACATCGAATTATTTAAAATGCGATTGTGAATGTACATACTCCAACTACAAAGTTTAACCGACACGCTGTTTGTTTATTATATTATTATACTTCTATACACTATTAATGATTTGAAAATATGCCGTGTCATTAAAAACGTTTGGTATGCTGTAAGCGCGTTTACTAAGAGATCTATATAACGCATATCGTATTTGAACATCTTGTACCCGTAATCACCAAGAGCGTATGTACTCCCCTGCTACATCCAGAACCGGGAATCCGTTATCAAACCACTTGTTGCGCGCACCTGTAGCATAATAATCATTAATCAATAACCGATAATTCATTATTTCCACCGTCATTTATACGGTGCACACGACGATTAAATTTGTTTATATACTGTCATGTGAGTATAAAATATAGGTATATGCTCTACATTTATCATAATAATATGTACAATGATATGGATTAATACGTATTTTAATATTATAACGCTCGCATTCGAATTTTTTTTTTCTCGGAGGGACGATTCTATTATTCCATACGTCTTTCGAGTGTCGATACTTAACGCATCGGAATTAGAAATGTTTTTGTTGGCAATGATATCTTATCATCGGTATTTAACTTAGTGATATAACTAGTGGTTAATAGTAATTGGTTTTATTTTGTAAATAAAAAAAAATTTCAATACTTAAATATAAAGATGGGCATGTACAATCGAATAGTTCAGTAAACTGTAGTATAACTAGGTATATGGGTTAGTCATATCTAAAAGGAATTACCTATAGATTAAACTTAAACAACTAGGTGCAAGAAAATGGCTGTGAAGACAGTGCCGGTATGGAAGAACCGGTATTGTAATACATTTATCGAATTCAGTAAATTTAACACATTTTGTATATTTTTTAAATTTATTAAAAAATTTAATAAAAAGTTTAGTATGTTTCTTTAAAATTTTTAAATAATGGACATAAACTATTACCAGACGTTCTAATTAGTACTATTATAAAATCAGGACGTTTTTATTTATGAACATAAAAACTTGGACGATTTCATTAATGGATATCACTAAAGTGGACTTAATTATGTAGATTATACACAGTGTGCATAGTCTTATGGAAAAATCGTCTGGGCACTAAACCAATATCCGTTCAGAATATAAAATACAAAAATACGTTCATAGAATGGATACATAATTGTTCTGGCCCACCCCCTAAATATACTACAGCTACTAAATAGTTCAAATTAATTGAATAGTTTGACTACTGCCAAAGCTTATCTATAGTTTAAGTTATCAATAATTATGAAAATTCAACCGAATAGCTTGAAAAGTGACTATCATTCCCGAAATATGTTGCAAAATAGTCAGGATTTTTAAACTTTACTCAAAAACAACAAATTGTTTGAACGCGAAGCTCGTTGTAGTATCTAGAAATTAATATATAAACATTTTTTCAAAAATATATCGATTAACATTGATTTATGAAAGATCGAATTCCAAATTTTTGGCATCCTATATCTCGATTTTTAATGATAATTTATAAATATAATAAGCATTATATTCACTTATAATGCTCTTAAAAATTTTAATTTAATATATAAATATTAAGTGAATATTATTATATTCAGTAAAATAACAAATTTATATAATTCATAACTATATAATATACTATAATATTATGTCTCAAGTATAAACAATCGATGATAGATCCTGAAATCATTACTCTTTATTTAAGAGAATATTTATCATTCGAATTATGCACTCTTCATTTACAGGTCATTGTAACCATGAAATTAGTTTATTGTGATAAACTTTATATTTTAAATTATTTCATTTATTTAAATGAATAGTATTATTTATATATACTGCCGGGTTTCCGTGAATATTAATAGGTAAATTAAAAGTTATGTATTTTGAAATCTTGAAAAACAAGTTGGTTACTTACTATAGTAATGTAAGAACAACTTTTTATTTTACAAGATAGTAAAATAGTGTAGGTACGTCATTATAATATATGAGATACTAAAAACACTCCTGAGGCAAAATTACATTATTTTTTTAAATTCCTGTTTGTTATTTGATCCATATGTTACTGATAACTAACTAAAAACGAACTAACTGTAAACTGCTTGAGGAATGGATGACACCGGGTCTGCTTCACTCTTTACGTCGAAAACAAAAATTATCACTCAAAGCAGAGGCTAAAATAAATACTTTTTCGTACTGCACACTTTAGAATTTTATCACCCTCTCTTTTCAGCAACCTTATTTTAGTTATTAATTGCATGTGGGTTATGTTTTAATCAGTTCATCAGAAAATAAAAATTAAATGTAATCATTTATGTTATATAAACTTATATTCATAATAAATAGGTTGTTTTAGTTATGTGTTATAAAATAAAATAAAATAAAATAATTTTAAGTTAATACATATTTAAGACATACATAGGCTATTTATACAATTACAAAAAATGGCAATTGTATTGAGATACAAATGTAAATTTAAATATAAGTTTATAAGCAAACGAAGCAAGTGGTTTTTTTTTCTGATGATAAAAGTAACTTTATCATCTATGATATTATAGGATAGCCTGCAATAGCTGTTAACGTGTTACTTGACACTTGTTGGTATTTTATATTTTGCTGATGATATATTTTGTAATTTTTTTAAAAATATATTTAAATAAAATAATTTAATAAAAAATGTAAAATTAAAAAGAAATACCATAAAATATAGAATAGAGTCACTACATCACACTTAACATTTCGTATTACACAAAATGTGTCGTACTGCACACAATTTTAGACCCTGACTCAAAGTACATAAACATCCTAATAATAATGATCTGACATCTTATTATAAAAGATATAAAAATAACTTCACTAAAACCTTGAAATTTTCGGTCAATTCTAATGAGAACACTCAAAAAGAAAACATGTAGCATTTGATATTAAATTGCCTTGCTATAAAAAATCAGTTGGTTAAAAATGCGTTGACTAACTTGCTCCAAAATATAATTCATTACCTTTGATAGTTAAGGAAAATATTATAAGTAATCAGTATAACATCAAAAAGCTAATCTATAAATGTTCAATATTATCTTTAGAAGGAAATGCAGACTTCATTTTCAGTTGATTTTTATTTTATTTTGTAAAATTCATTATTTTGTCCTTTCTTTTTTTTTATCTGTTTTTGTAACACCCAATTTAAATAATATAGTGTATTAATAAGTATTTTATAAGTAATTGTCTATGTAATATTTTTGTCATATTTTATTTTTTTATATTTTCAATACAACAAATAAATAAATCTAAAAAAATGTAAAAATACCCAAAAAAGTAAAAATTGTTTTGGAAAATTATCTTTAAAAATTGTCGAAATGTCTACCCAGTTAAAATATTCAATAGCCGGGTTTTCAAAAATATAATTATTCTTGTTTACTTTTTCATATACTCTATTGAAACAAAATTGGTAACAAACTTTGATTAAAGTTCCACTTATTATTTAAACAGTAAACCAATTGTTAGTAAAAAATGTAAAATCAATAATATTTACTATAGTTGTTTAAAATACAAATAAATGTATGATATTTAAACTAGATAAAATCTTGTAATACTCAAAAAAATACAATAATAACGTCGGATAGAATATTTGTATTAAATATAACAAACGATTAGATGCCAATTTTTCATTAATAACGCATAAAGTACCTATATGGAACATATTCATATTTCCAAATGCTGTAGAAGCCTTTCTCGATAAAAGGGACTAAGAGACCTAGGCCACGCTTGCTTTAATATTTTTCACTTTAAGAAATACATAAGTTAAAGATAAAAAAAAGTCACAGAAATTAAATACTAAAATAGATAAATAATTAGTGCAAATTAAAGTCTTTAAAATAATTATTTTCTGAAAAAATCAACATGTTACGTATTCATTTTTTTTAATAAACATGTAGTTTTCCCATTTTTACATAATTTTTTAGTATTCGTCTAGTATTTTCTACACTTAAAAAAATATCGGAGAAATAGAAAAATGACCATTCTACAAAATTTCTAGCAACTGGATTCAATTTGTTACCAAAAAATAAGTATGTAAGTAAACATTTTTAACACTTTTTCTACTACAAATTTTGAGTATTGAAATTGAGATACAAAAAAATAGATAATTAGTAAACTAACTAGTTATCAATGACACGAGTATACTCGCTGTTACCAAACTCGATCGATATAATTTTGAAAATTGTTGGCCCTACTGTCCGAATACACTTGTTAGTTTTATCAAATGGAACATTTTCATACTCAGCTATGATTTGGTTCAATCCAATTTGAATAAAATTAGATACTTATACTATTAGTCAATTCGTTACTGAATTCTCATTTTAGAATCTTTTACTTTTGCGTAACGTATTCAGCAATGCATGCCTTTGGATTCCATTTTCGGTTTTCATATTTTGATGCCTTTTATGCAAAATATTTGGCGTTCGATTTCCGAATTTCGAAATATTCGATTGGCAACCATTTCACAGTAAGCCTGCGTTATATAAATCAAACATTTGTGACTAGTCCCAACGGTAAATTAAAATGGTATCTCGAAGGTCTGTTAAAAGGTCTCTCACACACATTATAATCTGACACCAGACGAGCACTAATGTAAACAACATATTTTCGTTTTTTAATGGATTGCACAATTTATTCAAAACGGGCGAGCACGTATTCCCCTCGGGCGGCCGATGATTTAGTCGAGAATTATAGTAATAATTATTTACAGTGTTTACATGTCGTCAATATTACGACACGATCGAATGGAACAGAGACGATTTATTCACAGAGAATCGCTGAGAGAGTACAATATGTATAAAGCCATTCACTTTGTTCGTAATCATTTCAATGGATACAGTATAAAAATATGATTCATGAAATCGGTAAGGAGATTTACCCCGTGTAAAAGCGTTTCTTGTACGACTTCTGCAAACCTTTAATTGGATGGCTCCCTGCAGTCTCCAGTAATATTTCGATTTACAATAATTGTTTTGTATAAATATTCGTAATAGAGGAAAAGTCCGTACGTTTTCAGTACAAAAACCCATTTATAGAAATGGAATTAGATACTGGTTTTTGAAAGTAAAATGAAAACTTCAACTTTTTTTTATACGAAAATCGCGTAAAGATTATTTTGATCTTTTGAATTTTAGTAATTAAAAAACTTTGTATATATTAAAAAAAAAATGTTCATCGGCTTTACCCATATAGCACGATTTGAAGTTGTGTATGTATTGCATTATGTACATGATTTGCACAAGTGTTACAGATAATGACATTTTTAAACTACTTTTCAAAATATGCCTTGACGTGATGTTTGCATAAAAGTACCCGTGTGTCCTGGTGTTATTATCAAAATATTTACCTCTTAGGAAGACGTCTAAAAATATAAATCTTCGAAACAATTTAGGTTAATTCCATGCATTATAATATGAATACAACCGAAATCACAAGAAATTCGATTTACAAAATCTTAAATCTAAAATCACCAATACATAGAATTTTAAAAATCCTACAATAAAAAATTATTTAAAAAATCATTATCTAAAATCGCTGTTAAAATAAAAAGAAATAATATTTATAGTTTAGGTAGAATAGTATAAATTAAGCAACATATTAATATCTACTTCACATAAATCAATGAAAAATAATGTTTAGTGTAAAATTAATGAATCAAAAAAAAAAAAATAAATAATTATCTGCTGTAAACTTGGTGCATAAATTATTATCATTACATTTTGTTTATTCTGATTGCTATAACTGAATGTACCAAATCTGTGAAAAAATAATAAATTATGTTGGTAAATGATTAATTTATTCTTAAGAAATATATATATATATATATATTAGTAAATGTTATGTATGATTTTTATTTTAGTCAGTCAATTTGAAATCACGCTTATAGCTCACTGAATACAAATTAATTTATTATATTTTATAATTTATATGAAATAATTTCCAAATAGTATGAAAACTTGATCATTCTCTATACAAAATTCTATATATGCAGTTTTATGGCAATCGGCTTGTGTAATTCGTTTTATATCGCGAAAATCTGCGGTCAGTACCTACGACATCTATAGAAAACCCACGTAGTATCGTTACATAATTTAAAAAAACTTTTAATTATGACAAACACATTATAAATATAATTGGAACTACGCTCGCACATAAAAAAATAATATTATATCATAAATATATATGTGTGGCCATGTTGATTTTAAGTCGGTATAATATGATCATATAAAAATAAATACACAGCTGGGAGAAATGGATAAAAATATATATATAATATATAATAGGATTTAAAAAATTTAAATCTTTTTAAAATCCCAAACTACAATATGTTAGATAAAGATTTTTAAGCCCTAAATCTGCTAAAAAAAAAATGTTTATCTGCCTAAAAGAATGTAATGAATATCATATAGCACATATTATAATCGTTACAAAGCATACATTACAATAATATTTCCATTTGATTATAGCATTAAAAACTATCGTCTGGTAAGAAAATCGTGGTTATATTAACGCATAAATTATTATTTTGTGGGTCATTTATGCTTGAGATATTATTTTTTGGAATAATATAATAATTTGTGATTTGAATGCATTTTTCCACCCTTGTGTATATAAAAACGTACTTGCTCCTCAAGTTAAAATATGTATTTTAGGTTACTAGTCATATACTGGTTCTTTTATTGCATCTTTAATTTGTTTTTCTACTTTTATATTCTAAGTGAAATGAAGAATATATATGTTTAAGATTATATTGTGTTCATTTTATGTTTATATACTTTTTTCGGTCAGAAGAAGTCGAATAGAAATTTTGAAGTGAAAAAACTTTTTTGGCAGTGAATTGTTTCTAGTTAGTACTTCAAGTGGCCATTGTAATTTTTTCGCAGTAGTTTTCTTAAGTGTAAAGAAAAACTACTAATGGTATTAGAAATATTTCTTAAATATAGTGAAAATACATGTAACAGAATAATAAAAAAAGTCGTCATGGTATTTATCTTCTTTTTTTTTTTATAATTTTATACTTACTGAACTTCCTACATTAATGTCTTTTACATACAATGACTTATCTATGCATTTAAATTTAAAATAGAAATAATATTTGAATTTGGTTTGGTTCTTTGGGATCCTTAAACTGCTATTGCTAGTGCAGCAGATGAAAGGGTCCAAAGGAACCCAAAGTAACCAAAGTAAGTAGCTTACTATCTTTCGCAGTAGTATTATTCATCCTCCACATGACACTCCAGCTCGTCATATTATTGCTGATTGTAGAGTGTAGACATATCACTAACCATTCCACTTTTTAAAATCTCTTATCTAACAAAGTTGACTTCCTCGAACTAATCTCCCTTTAAACTTCAAAATATTACTGTGTACTACTCGTTCAAAAATTAACTTCTCTATTCAATCTTCTTTTCTCTTTCTTAATTCTTCACCTAAAATACAACTAATGTGAGCAGCTAATAATAACTGCTTCTTCTCTATAAATCCTTGACTCTTGTACATAATTTGAGCTTTCATTATATTTTAGTTGTTCTGTTTTTAGACTTAAACTATGATGTAATTATTATAAATTATACTGTTTTAGATTCTGAGCGTAGCGCAGGAAGTACCTAGTGGTTTTACAATGATGTTTATTTTTTTTCTCTGTTAACATATTTTCTATCAGGAGTGCTTCGATTCTTACAAGATTACCCGGTTTCTGGTAACAAATTTCATTTGGTTAATACTTTAAAGTCATCATTTTCAATTTTATTAATACTTTATTAATGCATAAGGAAAAAGTATCAAAAAAAAAAAGATGAAAAACAGAAAAAAGACGATTTTGTCAAATAGAGATTTTTCATTTCTTCGTAATTTCGAAAAAAATTACTTTAAAATCTTTAAATTTACATCGCATATTTAGTTTAATTATATATTTATGTTTATTAAATTTTTTAAACATTTTTGCACTTTTGGGCTGTTTATAGACATTATAGATTTTAAGGTTTCTAGGTTCTAAAAAGAGTAATTTTAGATTTTAAGACCTGAAAAATGTATTCAATATTAAAATAAACGTTACTCTAATTAAATTCAAATAGTCAAAATTCAAGTTCAAATAGTAAAATGATATTTTAAAGCCTGAAATAATTTAATATAACGATAGTTGTGCATTACTTTAACTAAATTTTCAAAATCGACAGGAAAAAATTGTTTTGAATTCTGAGCATAGCAATGGAGTTAATATTTTTACAACGATGTTGATTATTATTAATTTTTCAAGTCTACTCGTATTTAGCGCACGACCCATAATAACTTTTCACCTATGAAATTGTTGCTATAGATTTCAATATATCCATTTTTAAAAAATGTTTTAGGCATAGCTCAAATGAGAATATTGTATTTTATATGAATTTTATAGATTAATATAAATTACAATCAAAAAAGATTTTGTTAGATATAACACAATATAGATTATAATGATTTTTATTTATTAGACCATTTTAATGAAACTCTATATCAATGTTCTAGAATCGGTAGCCATCACATCTTTATAATCCGATGACCTTAAAACTACGCATTACGCGAACAACGGTAGACTACCAAAGTTATTTATTGAATTTTTTCGGCTTATAGACGACTTTAGTCTACCACATTTATATTACCTTATGTCTTTCGTTTAATCCATCTTTGTGGAGTATATAATGTTATATATTATAGGTAATATAGGCACGAGAGTGTGACATTATTTTTTATTCGATAAATAAGGATGAAAATAACGAACAATATTAAGTTTTATTATATGCAATATTACATTATTATTATTATTATTATTATTATTATTATTATTATTATTATTGTACTATATCCGATTAAAAACGCTGTTTGAATGGAAACGGTTTAGGGTTACTCGTGTGTTTTAATGCACGTATAATGTATATGTGGACGTCCCCAGAAAGCAATAAATGTTCACCGTTATCAGATTAGTTGTTGCAGTGAGTAGTTAATGCAAAATAATAAATCACGTATACAATATAATATTGCCACTCCTATAGTATAATAGAGGTCTTAAGATCTTTGTACAAAATTGTAACTTCTTATTCTTATAATGTAGTGTATACCAGCAATGAAAATATTCATAATCATAATGCGCACACATAAACAATAATCTTATCCGTAAAAATGTTATTATTATTATATTTTAAAGGCCTTGAAACGTTTATTTCAATAGATTATTGTTAAACCGTAATTTATTAATTTAATACAACATTATATACATATTTTTGAAATAAGCCATCGAGTTTTCGTTTCTAATAGTATTATTAAGATCATTTATACTACATTTAAGGCGGGACAATTAACAATTAAATCTAAATGTAAAAAGTCAAGATACGAGTATCTAGGTATGTACACTACATATTATATAAGTTAAACAATCTAGTTCTTTTTAAAAAATACCGAATTATCATCAAATTTCCGTGAAGTTACTGTTTATGCCGTGTAAATATTTAAAATATATTTACACAAAAAAAACATTAAAAAAAAATTGAATGTAATATGATATCACGTATACTTACTTTTTAACTTAATGTGAACTGTATAAGTTATTTTTCATTTCTTTTTAAGTTTTAACTTGTATGGTTTTCCTTATATATTAATTAAATTGAATATAAAATATAAAATAAGACTTTTATTTATTATATAATATAATTTAAAATTATACGTGTTAATATTGTGATCGTAATATGTCATTACAACGGTCATCGATATTATTTCTTGGGTATGACTGGTGATATAGTAAACAATTTATAATTACAATAAATATAATATTTTTTATTGTTATCATTAATATATAGTATATACATTAATGAAATTATGTACTTTTAATAGTAAAATATAAATACATAAAATAATATTTCACAATGATAAAGATAAAATTAATTTAAGATAATAATACACGTATTATACATGTTTATTATAGTTTTTTAGTAATTATTTTTAGCAGGATTCTCCAACAATGTCAGTTGACTGATTATTTTAATTTGGCAAATACTCAAAAATAATTTATGGATCAACACGATTTCCGCTTGTACACTTAGCGAGTTTAAACATTACGAAGAATTATTGTACATGCGTTCATTATGCATGAAATGACTCACGAACTGGAAATTAAAAAAAAAAAAAAAGAAGGCGTTTAGTGATTTAAAATATATACCTATTTTTAACTTTAACGTTATTAGATTATATAGATTATATCGGAAAAAATGTATACGTAAATAAATTATAGTATGTTTTCGAAGAGTTACGGTTTTCAATTATTTAAAGTTTCTTCTCCGATTTACTATATAGTTTTTCAACAATAATATTTAAATTACAGCACTCGAACTTGAGGACTTTTGATGATAATTTTAATGTTTTAACTTTAACGAATATTTATTAATTTCCAGAACCTGCACCTACACTATATACCTACATTAAATAATTTATATTTAATTTTAAAAGGAATTCATTATGATAAATATATAATTATTTTTAAATATTTTAAACAATTATTATTTATAGACTTTACTGTCAATTATAATACTAAAAACAATTTTGAAGGTAAAAACTATAATTAAATTTAATTAATTTAAAAAAATGATCAGATTTTATATGAATAAATTTTTAATATTTCTCCTATACATTTTAAAAACTATTTTTCATTTCCTTCGTAGAATATCGTATAGAAATAATCAATCATTACTATAGTAAACATATTTGGTTCTATAAAATTCAACTGATGACGATTGTAGATGTATAAGTCACGGCACTCAAATACAATTTTAAATTCTTTAACTATAATTGTATTTTATAAGTAATTGTCTATATAACATTTTTGTCATATCTTATTTTATTTTTAAATCCATTTATGTATATTACGGTCATTCTTATTTTATTGTACATTTGTTATCTAAACTAAACTTTATGTAAGTAGGTACTCTCTGCCTTCAACACAAGCATTTGCTTAAAGAAAGTAGATACTCATTTCCACTAAAATATTTTGTACTTTAAATGTTTTTGTGACTTGAAACGACAAAAAAATAAAATAATAGTATAAAAATTCAAGGTCTCATAAAACCATTTTAATTTCAT
The DNA here is from genome assembly GCA_025469235.1 of Pemphigus obesinymphae. Classification (NCBI taxonomy): domain Eukaryota; kingdom Metazoa; phylum Arthropoda; class Insecta; order Hemiptera; family Aphididae; genus Pemphigus; species Pemphigus obesinymphae. The sequence continues at coordinate 19,574 of JAIPRL010003187.1, read as the reverse complement.
AAAGAATTTTTAAATATTATAGAAAACACGCAGTTTAAACTTTTAAGGGTTCGCTTAACTTATTTTAAAATTCCATATATCAATATCTACAATAGTATAATATAAACAAAACTATAAACAATATACTATAAGAAATTCTAATAAATTAATATGTAAGTGTGTTTTGGACAAATAATATGTTCTTTTTCATTATTTTCCTTGTTAATATGGCATCTGTTAATAATGCAGCTAAACTAAGAGATTTTCAACAACTTGTGTAGTTACTAATTGATTATATAAAGTTCTAAACTCGAAGTTTTATGCATATCTGCATGACTAAGGACACTTTATGCGAAAAATCGAAAAATACATTAGGTATATTTATTTACTGATAATTACACTAGGTAGGTAGAAAGATAGAACAGAGAATGAGTGTAGCTGAGATGAGAATGTTAAGGTGAATGAGTGGAGTTACTAGAGAGGATAAAATAAGGAATGAGTATATCAGAGATAGTATAGGGTTAGCTTCGATAGTAGACAAAATGCGAGAGAATAGATTAAGATGGCTCGGGCGTGTATTAAGTAGGGAAGAGACTGAGGCAGTAAGATTAGTAAGGGAAATGCATGTTGTTGGTAAAAGAGGGAGGGGAAGACCGAAAAAGAGATGGGGGATTTAATGGCGAGTGATATGAGGAAGGTGGGAGTAAGTGAAGAAGATGCAGGAGATAGAGTTAAGTGGAAGTGTAGGACCAGGGTGGCCGACCCCAAATAGTTGGGTGAGAAAGCGAAGGAGAAGAAGACTGATAATTACACTGATTATTTTATTTAAACTGAAATAAATATATATCACAAAGGTTTCCTCGATCAATTTATATTTTTATAGGTAGATTTTTAAATTATATTCCAAGTTATTAAAATGTACTTTTTTTTTTACTAAAAAGATTTTTCACTATATTTTATCTTTATGTTCATTTTTACTGTTTTATATTTTGTAAATAGAAAGACCAAATCATGTTATTATATATATATATTATGTATATTATATTACTATATTAAATCTAATGTCCTTATTGCAACCTAAAATACTTATTAATAATAAACTGTTGGTTCAATATTCAAAATATATATATACCTATATAGGTATATTATTTAATACTAGTATATACAATTAATACATCAAATTTATTACAAAAGAGTATCTTCATTCGAAATTTTTAGAAAACTTTTAGTTTGTTAAATAATCACTCAGTATTCAATTATTATATTTGCGAGATCTACAATAGATCCGGGTGAACCGTCATAATCCAAGGACGGGCGAAACCGCGCGTCAGGCGTAGGAGGAAACCCATGCTCGTGTGGCCATGTTGGAACTACGATAGATCATAATCCCACGCCTCAGGGTTAGGTTTAGTAGGATTTTTATTCTCCCTCCCTTATCTTTTATGTTTAGACTGTAGTACATAGTTATTGCTTAAAAATCGATTCATACATCATATAGTTGTAATTGAAGATTATGTTTAGAAATTTTATTAAACTCACTGTAATGTCAACAATTTATATTTATATTTGAACCACGTATATATAGCACTATTGTAAATAATTAATGTACATTTAAAGTTCCTGGCCCTATAATGTTATAATTAATAATAAATAATTCGATCATTTTCGTAGTTTTCCTTTACACTTACCAAGAAAACTACTGAAAAAATCGAAAATCAACCGTCTTTAAGTACTTACTCAAACTAGAATGAATTTACTATTAGAAAGTTCTTTACTCAAAAACTTCTACTCCATATTTTATTTTAATCGAAATCGTCTATTTTTACACGGAAATTTATATATATGTATGTAAATCGGAAAACTATGGAAGGTTAATTTGTTATTTCCTGATACGTAAACATTTTTCTTTTAGTTAATTTTAGGTTTCCAAACATAAATGTAGACATCTTTTATTCCCATTGTGTCCGTCAGTCTATAGTCACTACTGCATAGTGCATAAGTTACGATTGTTGATTTGGTTTGCGGGTAGATGGATATTATTCGTCTCATAACATTTATTTTTATTACATAATTCCGAAGTAAAATTTTGATTGGAAAACTGGAGGACAGATATTATTCATCGTTTTATATTTTTAGATTATTGTTTAAAATACGTTTAGAAATCCAGAATTTAACACGTTCGCAGAGTATCTATATATAGCACCAAATAGAACAAATTTGTTGTCAATGGGTTTCGGTTTTACCATTTGTTGGAATAGGTAGTTATAGTGTATTTTATACGAATTTTTGACATTTCCTTGCTAAATTTACATCAATGACGAATTTTATTCATACTTAATAACGTATCCAACAATATGTATTTAGGTTTATTGGACTCCGCTGGAAATAACATGAAATATATTATCAGTACGCAGTAATAAATCATATATTATGAACATTTTAAATGTTTGTCAAAGAATAATAACTTTAAATAATTGTAAGATGGACAGGACGCAATGTGAAAAATCCATATAAAATAAAATAAGTTTCAATAAATTTTGAGGCTTTTCTAATAAACCTAAAAACACAGTTTTGGATACATTTTGAATGTTGTATAGTTATATTTTAGCAATAAAATTTAATAATAGATCACAAATTCACAGCATTGAAATTATCTAATTAACGAAAATATGAAAAATATATATAATACTATTGTGATCGAGGACTTTTTAATTAACTTTTCCAGTGTTACATTCGAATCGTAGAATATTATTGTGCATAAGGATACACTTATGTATTGCAATTTATGATTCATGACTCGAAACATATCATAATATTCGACATATTAATTGCAGATTTCCAAAGGTAATTCTCGTATGAAAATGTGAATATTTAATATCTACGCGTTTAATAATAAAAAAAAATGTATACAATTTATACAATTTATTATACTCATATTTGTTGTAATAATGGGGGAGAGGGATAAAAACGAAAAAATATTAATACTCGACTGTTTAAAATGTTTTCTACAAATGAATATTTTAAAATATATGATTCGAAACTCATATTCATAGGTAAATTATAATATGTATTTGGTGAGACTACATTTGTGGGTTTTGTTGAAAATAAAACAAGTCAATTATAGCAGAAAGTGAAAGTGATATATGTTTGTAATAATTTACATAATTTTTTATAAAATTATGAAGGGCCTCATTTGTTTACAATATTTGGTTTTGAATGGTTTTCATTCAAGATTGTTTGTGTGTAGTGTTAATGAATTACAATAATTTTTCTTTGCTAATGAATTTTAAATAGGTCTAATATTTGACACAGGTTGGCAATCATAAATGCAATATGTGATAATTATTAATAAATATGGTTAATTGAAAAAAAAATTAAAAAATGTCAATATAATTTTATGTATAGTATCCACTTCTTTGATCAATAAGAAATAATAAGCATTTTATAAATGACGTTTTTAAACAGAAAAAGTTGCTTGTTTTTATTGCCAGTTATAATTTACAATATTTGTATATTCAAATTTATCAATGACGAGGCTGAGAATTACACATAGATACCAACTGACAATTTTTAATATAATCAAATATGAGGCTCTTTAGTGTAGTAATATATTATTAGGATTGTTATAATGGACTATTGTTGTTTTAAATTGATAATTTTTTTTTTTCGAAGTCATTATTCATTGGATACATCATTACATTTTTATACATAGAAAAATAATTTTCATCACGAAATTTGTAAACTCAAAATAATATTTTCATTTTAATGGACTGACACCAATTAATAATACGATATTATTTTTAAAGTTCAGCTGCATTAAAACCGGACATATATTGTTTATTACGATTTTAAATTGTATCCACTTACTTGATACTACTTAACGTTCGCCTTTGAAATATAAACATTTGAGATTATCTTAAAAATTGCAATGAGAAATTGATTTATTTTGCGTGGAATTATTTTTATTTTTACATATGTTCTTGTTGTATTTATTTCTCATGATTATATCAACTTAAATTTGACCGACATGAAGCGGATCTTTATATTATATTTAACCCTGAAAATTACATTAGATAAAAGTAATTTTTTTTAAATTTCCGTCCAAGTTAACAACATCACGTTGTATAATATAATACCAGCGTATATATCTTTATCTTGTCGAATATAATATTAAAATGATATAATATTATTATATAGTGTAAGAGTATATACAATACCACGATTTAATATCGGAACGTAGACCTCACTTTATTTTGAATCATCGTATTATGCAAGTATATATATCGTACTTAAACCGTCCAACCATATAACCACGGTAACTAGTTTTGATCTTCTTATGCCTCGAAATACATAGAACCAAAACCAAAACGAATATACTCACCTGTTCCACCAGACGAATTCGAACACTTTTTAAGTAACCACATTTATAACTTATCAAATTTCAGTGTGATTCGTGTGACAATGAACTCTAGATTATAAGTTAGACTGCCATTTTTATTTTATTTTTTATTTTTACTTTTTTTATTTCTGGTTTTATCATTTGTATTGACTATAAATTTTAAGATGGTGTCCGGAAAATACAATATAGTTATTTCTACTATAAAAACAGCTGAATTGAGTATTTTTATACCAACTATAGGTATAATTATAATATTATCAAATTTACTAAGAAAAAGTTTGAGTATTTTTTATAGTATTTTAACCTTTTTCTTTATAGTAACAAAAACTAAAATTTCTAGTAATTATTAATTTAATTTTATAGTAAATTACTTAAAAAAAAAACTTGGAAAAAATGCCCAAAAAACAGGAAAGATTCGAAACCGAGAAAGTTTTCATGCTATTTTAACATCCTAACTACCACCCGACTTGTAAACCAAACGAAACTCTGGTCTTATAAGTACGGTAAACAAAACGGATAACCGAAAATAATAACTATAAAATATAGTAAATATTACTATACAAAATAACTTTATTTATATAATAATAAATATTATATCGTTTTAGTAATTTCACATATAAAATAGTAATTCTAATAATATTTTATTTAACTATAATATTTTAGTAATTATTTTTTCCGTGCATCATAAATGAACGAGTAAATATTTCATATTATAGAATCTAAATATACTTAATTGATATAAATATGACATATTAGAAATATTACAATATTAAGAATTCCCTTCTAAACAACCTAAAAATACATACCTACTTTATGTAGTTATACTTAATAAACTCCTATAAGAAAATGTCTGACTTCACCATTTTTTTTTTTAACAAAATACATATTTAAAAAAAAAAGAATATAAAAATTTAATTCTCCTATAAAGTAAAAAAGTTGTATTTATTATTATTATTTATTATAAATTATGACTAAAAATTTAAAATTGTTATTAGTATCCTAATAATGAGTTACCATTTTCAAAAAAATATTTGTCTCCATTATGTACTTACATACGTTTTTGGTGAAAATTTCAAGATAATAGATCCATTATTTCCTCAAAATTTGAACACATTTCATACCAAAATAATATATATTTTCAAAAAAAATTAAATAACTATTAAAAAATTTTGTACATACTGATTTTTAAAATTGTTTGTATGTAGCTAGAATAGCATTTATTTATTTATTTATTTAGCAGGTTTTTTTAACAATGTATTGAATTTTCAGGTCTTAAAACTAAAATTAAGCATATTATGAATTAAATGTCTCAAATTTGCATATTACTATAAATAGCCTAAAAATAAGTAAACATTTTCAAAAAAATTTTTGTATTAATATATATTTGTGGTGAAAACTTTATTCCAATATTTTTAGTGTAATGAAGAATTTTACCACAACCGATTTTTATAATAATTTTTAAAAAGTTTTTCTTACACGTTTATAAAAAAAAATTGATGCATAGCTTTATCACGTAATTAAAAACCATACCAAAACAATAATAGGGAATTGCCTTTAATTTGTGTTTAAATTTGTAAAATAAGATAACTCTAAGGTCTGTACTAAAATTAGTTCAAATTATTTAGGTGGATTTGTTAACAGAAATTGGTTATAAAATTAATTCAAAATATTTTGAATAATAAAAAAATAAAAAAATCACATAACTTTTTAATAATATAATAAAATAATCACATAATTGACCAACTCAAAATTAACTGTTTTTTAAGTTTTATACATTTAAAGCAATATCAATTTATAATAAATAACATGAACAAAAAGCACCTTATAGTATTATATTTTCTAATTTATTAAAATTTTGGTAGTTTTCTCTAATGCTGAAAATCTACTGAGAAAATTTAAAATTTAATAAAACTATTTTTATCCAGAAAATCTTACGTCACATCTTCTGCCTAAAAAATGTGTATACAACATAAAACAAAAGAAATCAAAGTTTAATATTTTGTAAAAACAAGGTACCAGATGTGGTCAAACAGTTATTTTACTTTTAGATGTAATATATCCCACCAGTGAGCAATCATATATTTCAGGCATGCTGTTACAGTTTGGGTGAAACAGGCCTATCGCCTTTTGCTGGTGACTTTCTTTTACTCATGGATATTATTTTTACGTGCCAAAGACTCAACATCAGCCACGTTGTTGACGTTGATGTTCTCGTTCAATTTCTTCTGCGTCCCTTCTTTGCCTTCTGCTCTTGCTTATTCCCTCCCTTCCGACAAATTATTCTCTCCATCATGTTTTGCAGTGCCCTGCTTGCCGTTAATTGACAATGGTCGGTCATCTCCTAGCGTCAGGATCATCTGATATTGTAGCTTCAAGCCAATATAGTAGATCTACTACGTTATCTTCAGTACGGCCCCGTCTGTCCAAATAGACATGAATAGGAAACCGGAGCTCGTTTCAATGGGTCCATTACAATACGGTAGGCCTTGCCGTATTAGACGGATTCTGACAAAAAAGCAAATAACAAAATATAAGCTCTGAAGCACCCATGACTTTTTAGAAACTAGGTGAGTCTATAGGTGAATGGTGGCCATGGTTGAACACATATTGCAGATTCAGGTATCAGCCTCTGTGTCCTCTACACTATCGTGGTTTTCTTCCAAAGTTCCTGGTCACTTTGCCATTATAATTTACTTTTCTCTTTTTTGATCAAAGATAGGGGCTTACAAGGCTCAGACGGCCTATGGATCGCAGCTATCCCTATGACCAGGAGATTTGCTAGTGGCATACATGCCAGTACAAAGGCTCCTTCACCTCACACCGTCCTGTATGGCTGGATTATGCAAAGATTGACTCGTATCTGGCTTAAAGATTAGATAGTTTATCGTTACGCTTTTGAAAACCATTTAGAAAATCAAAAATTACCGGTATAAAATACACCACCTAGAACGCATTTCCCATCAGAAACCTCTATACTAAAAACTCTATTACTTTAGTTTTTCTTCTCTAATAAATTTATACATACATGAATGCAAAAAATATTTTAAAAAACTTATAATTATAATGCAAGTTATATACATTCGTCGCTTCACTCAGAATCTAACTTTTGAAGTAAAATATTTTCAAAAGTGTTCAAACTATCATATCCCAATTATAAAATTAGAATACGTCAAACATATCTGTCTAGGATTAAATAACTTGGAAAAAAATGTGTGTTAAAAATACATTTAAAACATAATCCAATTAAAATCAGTTTACTGAACTATAATTATAAAGGTTAAACGCCTCGTTTTTCAGTTGATAAAACATTTCATATCAGCTATGTAATTCATGGGTATATTATAATATGTGAATATAGGTACATTATCTATATGGCCGGAGATTAAAATTAACTCATTATCAATACTATTGAGTTTATACATGTTTTAAGTTTCAAAAAAGGTTAATCGAGGTTTACATACAATCAATGTACGGTATACGTATACGCAATTTCTTTTTCATTAAGTTCGAATAGCACAAGACCGATATAACGACTTACGTATTAGTATATAATATAGTTCCAAAATGACTATATGGTCTCGCTCTCGTATGTCGTGCAGGTACGATGCCCCGAAAACCGGCAAAATAATAATAATAATGAAACCATGACGGTTATACTATATTATATTTAATCTAAATCGTGTTAAAACGTTATTATGAAATAAGTTATTATTTATTATTTTATTAATATTTAACGTGTTTCGTTAACAATATTTTGTATATAAATGGTTGTCGCGCCTTTGTGTTAAACTGCACTCATGATAAATATTACGATTAATAAATTATGTACGTATAGAAAACCGCACCGAATTGTGTAAACCATATGTAATATAATAGTACTTACATAAATCGTGCTCTAAGAAAATAATAAAAATAATAATACTTTTCGTGTTTAGTGGTTTTCTGTTCGAAAAATTATTGTCGACCGTTATTAATTTGTAACAATAGTAATTGATAGCAAAATATTTTACATATAATTTTATTATAATTATTATATATATATATATATATATATATGTGTATGTGTGTGTGTGTGTGTAATGCATGTATATAAAAACAATTTAATTACAAAATTTACTTCAATACATTACATTATATTCTTAAAGGTAAAATATATAAAAGCAAAATATGTAAAATATGTAAAATGTAAAAATAATTATACATTATAGTTGACTCGTAAATCATAAAGTTATTTTATATATGCATATTAATGTACTGGATATAGGTATAATTATCTTTAGTTTTAAAAATAAATTGGTATAATTGTAAAATGTTTAAATGTTTAAATTATAAGTACTTTATAAGTATAGCGCTTGTGTATATTGTTTTGAAATTTAAATAAACGGATTGCGCTCAGAAAGTATATGTATGTGATAGTAATTCGTTGATCTAATACGTGTCTGTTTCCAAAATTTAAAACTAAGTTTTATATTATTATAATTTTAAACTTTTTGTAAAAAAAATTGGCATTTCAACGATACGACACAAACTCATTTTCCTAATGTAATATTATATTATTAACACATTAATTTCTTCTTCGTCGTGGGCGTAATTAGGACGTGCACGCTAATGTATACACGTACTCCTTTACATAATTAATTTATTAATTTGTCATTCTTTCGGTATAGACACATATGGTTAAAGGTCGTGGAGTGTCAGAGACCTTGTGATCGAACGAACTCAACAACAACAATGGGATTGGTCGCATATTATTATTATTTATTTATTTTTGCCTGTGTTTACGCATGCATTGTTCTCGGGTCTTCAATGTGATCTCCATGCAAGAAAAATGTATTTATTTTTTTTTTGTTCCTATACATGCTAGATTTAATCAACAAGACTGCATATTTGTGAATTTAATTACACAGGATTCTAACGAATCCAACATACCACTAACTAATTTGTTGGATATTATCGGACAACTTTTAGAATTTGTTGGACATTATTTTCAGTGCTATGGAAAATTAAAATTGTATTCGTCAATTTGATCGATTTTATTGTTTTTCATTCTATTTTCGCCCATTGTACATTAGCGGTCGTACATACTGCGAATTTAAATTTATAAATTAAAGTTGCAGTGTTCCAGAACCGGCGTTTTTCGTTTTTACATCATTAATCCGACCCAGGTAGAGAAATTTGTTGGCCGTTTGCGAATTACATATTTTAACGAAATAAGTAACAGGTAATAAGATAATTTATATAAATATTCAGAAAATTATATTTAATTATATATCATAAATCGTACTCTATATTATAGGCCGTTTGCATGATGAATATTTATTGGAAATTTCGGAAATATATTTCTATAAACGATAAACCAAAAGTATAATAAGAAGGTAATTTTATTAACTATAGGGATTTTCAAACAGATTATAAAAATGTTATCCTTATCAAAAGCGATCCCCCCCCCCGTCTCAAGAATACTTCAAAAAGATATCACTTTAAATTAACTAACGCAAAAATAACATACATATACGAAGATGTTGTTAAATATCTAATAAATTAGTTTGCAGTTTGTCCGACGACTTACAGAGTATTATTATTTATATAAGTAGGTATTTAGTATATAGAATATTTTTTGTGCTATAGAAAGTATAAATTATTATGCCACTCGCATTTTTTGAGCTATAACACTAATTTTTCTTGGAGATTTTCAGAAGACTATCAGAACTTATTTTATTATATATTTTTTATTAGGTATTCAAAGTTTAAATTAAACTGTACATATTTTCGAATGTACTCAATACTAAAACTCATAGGTACTACAAATTATTGCAAAAAATATATATAATTTTCTATATAAATTAAACGATAATTTATTTATTTGTTTATTAATATTTGAGCCAATTAAAATATCAAAATGGCTTTTAGGACCAAAATTAATTTTCAATATATTTTCTTGATGTAATAATGTCTGCTGATATTGCACAGGGTTCAACGAGGCTGCGAATTGAACATTGTATCTCTTTTGTCGACCAGAACCAAATATTACATTATTTCATGTCCAAAAATGTGTCCGAGATCATAATAACAAATGTTTCATACATAGTAGGTATATGAATATGTATTAAAATCTCAATCAAGGCGAATCGCATATATTCAAAAAATTATTATACGATATCGATTCAAAAATTATTCGATGGAATTCCGGCCGAAAACTGCGGCTCTTTTATTGAATTATTGGTGACAATTGTACAAACATTTTACACTGACCAGATTCATCGACAGTCAGAATCAATTAATTCTATAAAACGTTCGTTTAATAATTTATGTAATTTTTAAGACATATATATTCAAAGACACGATTTGTCTTCTGAACAGACCCCTCGAGGAATGTATTTGTCTTACAATAACGTGTTTGTTTGTTTTTTATAATGTTGACCAGTGTCGGAAATGGGATCGCGTTTATGAGAATAAGAAAACGTCATCGTGTCCTAGCATTATATTAATCGAGTGTTGTAAGTGCACGTGGTTTGCCGACTTATTGTCACGACTAAACTTCCGAATGCCTTCTCATGACCCGTCACGCATTAAGTTCACACTCATGGCCGAATTAATTTTTGAACTATAAAGTATACATATGGGCGTATTTAGAGACCTTCGTAGCCGGAGAGACAAAAAAAAAAAACATTTATTTAATTACACGAGGATTTAAACCCTAATAATCCCTTCCGGAAATCGACGCGAAAACTACATATGATTTGAGAAAACTATAAGTTACCGTTATATTTTCTAGGCTCTCAGTACACATATAAGATAATATACAAAAGAATATATAAAAGAAAAAACGATTTTGTTAGAAGAAAACAATAGCCCGTATATCACTGATACAGTAATCACAATAATATTGTAATTCATAAGATAAAACAAAACTACATAATGAAAGTTAGGTTAAACATTTAGGTTCGTTAATGTTAAACAGTAAGCGCGCTCTCTCCGTTTTATACAGTTATGATTAAATTATTATGTGTATATTACACGATAGATAAATTTCACCATGAACTCTAACATACATAATATTAGTAGTTACCGATGAATTGGTAAAATAAATACCTACTTATTATATTATGTGGTATTAATAGGATGTTACACCCACATTAATAATTGTGGGTTACTGGTTAATTTTAAAATTGATGACATATCATAAAAATATAATGGAAATAGTACAGGTATAGGTATTTGATCGGTTTTATTGGAATTTATTAATTTCTAAGCAAAATGTTTAAAATTTGATAATCACAATAAGTGTTATTAACAATACACTAAGATATTTTCTTTCCTACAGTATATGGTACGTATTATCTACACACAAAATTTAAGTACTCATAATCAATAGGCTTTAGTCTAGAGATTCACTATTCAGTATTTCAGTAGTACATGCTTCGAATTTTGCAGACCATAACCTGTACGCTGTGATCCGTGATACTCGTTAGTCGTTATCAAGTAACAACATAATCGTGACCACTGGCCGTTATCACGACAGCCGGGTCTATTATCAATCGCGACTGACCAGGTAAACAAAAGATACCTACAATGGAATATTTTGTATAATATTCACGTCTAGTCTATTGGTATCACTCACAATAATATTGTATATTGCATAGACCTTATACTAATAGACGGAGCATCATCGGTCGGCGGGGTTGGGTGGTGCGGTCACAGCTATCGCCATAGCAGTGATGTCATTTCTGACGACATAAATATTTATTCGCATATTGTACAATATAATATTATCACAGAACAATAAAATTTGAATATTGATATTACATTGATATTATTAAAACACAAAATACAAATTTTTAATTAAATTCGATTTAAAGAATAAATACTACTAATTATTAATAATTACTACATATTTATTAATTAATTATTTTGTGCTGGATATACAATAATTTTTCACAATACATACTTGAACTTATATTTATTACAATTTTTAATAATATAATTTATTTATTACAATAATTCATCAGTTATTTTAAAAGCACTATAAAATTGTATCACAATAATAACTTTTAAATAGGAACTTAAAACTATTTAGGTAAAATTTATTGTTACATTAGCATAATTATATTTTAAAACTTTAAAAACAGAAAATATTGTAATGTAATATTAAAATATAAATTTAAAAAATATTTAGGTAAAATTGTAAATATTTCAGGACCAAAAAAAGCATAATTTTCATAATAATTAATAATATATAATAAATCACAATATTTTTTTGTCTATTATCAGTTCACAATGCCCTCCGATATTTTCCGCCCGTCCAGCTAAGTTCAATTAATCTTTTAGAACTTCCACTACGGAATTGTCAATGTAATATTAGGAACCCAAATTAAATAGGGACTGTCATTGGTTCATTAGTATCATTAATTATAAATTATATAATATATAATACATAATCAATGGTATTATTCATTCCGAAACAATATTAGTTTTGTATATTTTTTCCTCATTGATCCGGAATTTTTTTTAAATTATTAAATTATAAATACAAATAACAGTCAACACTATAGACAAGAACACATGAATAAGTTAACAATGTCACGTGCATAGTGTGAAATGCGAATGTAATCTTATCAATCCGTTATCATACAATAATTTTTAAAACGCGACAACCGATCGCTAAACCTGAAATTCTACTGCGCATGTGCATAGTTAACTGGTAAAAGTCGATCAGCGCACTCACGTCTGACCGCTGGAACTACATACATGCTCCGTCTATTAGTATAAGGTCTATGGTATATTGTGAAATAATGTTCTGTGATTACAATTGAGAACAAAAAAGTTCTATCGTGCATTAATTGATTATTTTTAATTCAAAAAAGTATTATGAATAATATTTTTTTATTCTAACAAAATTTTGTTTTGGTTTTTGATGGATTACTAACTCTGTGTTACTTTTCTATAATATGTATCTATTGATAATTATGATAAATTAGATATTTTAGCATTTATTTATGTTATTGTCATTTCTGAAGGATGCATTGACAAAAAAATAACGAAACATCGAACTTTAAAAACGTTCTCCTGAAAAATACAGATCAGACAGAACATTTTTGTTCTCGCCCCACATTATGTTTTATACTATTAATACCACGAGATAACTCTGTTGCTCATACAAATGACTCACTCGGGGAGTTGTGATACCAAATTAATTTTTTCAACCGGATATTGTATATACATCTTGAGCGAAATGAATGGTTAGACGCATAATGACAGACGACTGTAGTATAAACAGCAGTCTGAAAATTACAATTGTTGGTGTTATGGTGTAACTTCTGTAGGTTTAACTGTACTTATGGGAGAAAAAAAGAACTATTCTTGTAATTTAAATTGCATTTAACGAAACAAATATAATTTATTCTATTACATTTTTGTGGTAGTAAAGTTATTATTATGATTTAGAATATTATTAAGTTATTAGTCAATTATTTATTACTTAAAATTTGACATGAAATTTTATATAGAATTTAAGTAAAATTATATAAATACAAACATATAATATATTATATTTAAAATTATTTTCTCATAAAGAGCTTTTTTGATAGTAAATCACTTCTTGTTGGTACTTTAAAGAGATAATTTTATATATTCTCCTCCAAATAAAATGATACTCAAACTTAGCTCAGAATCAATTTATCTTTTATTTTAAATGTATTAATTTATTTCAAATGTAATACGAATGTATCATTATCATGTATTAAATGTAATGTACATCCACCAAAAGTATCCTATCTGCCAAACTAACTACATCCACCCATACTGTCATCTGATGAGCGAAGTACTTCCGCCCACAATTTATTGTAATTTTTAGTTTATTTTTTATTTTTATATTCCAACATATAATTTATTAGGTACTGGTTAAGACAATAGAATATAAAGTATTACTAAAAACTATAGGTCGCTATTGAAAAAAAAGTAAAATGTATATTTCATTTTTTTTATTATAGTTTTGTAATGACTTGTAGTTGACACATAGAAAAAAGAAACGCTAAAGTTAAAAATTTTAAAAATCTTTTTGTTAATACAAATATAATAATATGTACACAAATAATATTATTATAATGTACGTTGTATTATTACAAAATTATTTTGTCGTTATCGGTCCGCTGAACGGGAGCTGATACAGTTACGTCATCCGAAGAGAATTGAATATTGCGTAATTTTCTAAAATAAAAATATATCTTTTTAATCGTATTAAATAGTGTCATTTCTTCGGATTCTAATCAAATTAAAAAAAAAAAAAAACTATTATAATGGAAATGATTTGCACAATCACCGGGTCATGTAAGCCCATAATTTCAGCGGCACAGTACAATTTGTTATCGTTTACTGCTTGCGGATAATTACTATATATATACTATATACTGCTATATTCATATCGGCGAAATATCAGTAGGTATATTTTGGGTGCACCAAGTATGCTCAATTATTATTATAATAGTCGAATACGATTATTTGTTTAATATTCTATATGAAAATAATATACGTTATTTTATTTATAGATAGAATGTGAAATATTGGCAATGGATAAAAATGTCCCGAAAAATAGCTGTGGAAATATAAGCGGAATTTTTTTTTTAATAGCCAAAATAGTGATTATAATTTGATTTATTATTTTAGTCACTACAACCTATTAATATATGTTACACATATAAACACACAGGTGAACTAGACCAAATTAATAGACACCCTTCCCTTTAATATAATAAATTATAAATGATTTTTAACGTCCGCATAATATACCTACGGGTTAAAGACTTAACCTTTACAAGAAATATTTTTTCACCACCGACATACTGTAACTGTTATGTAACCTACTGTAACAGTATCTGATAATACGTTTTACTAATAATTGAATATTTTAACTTGGTATATGATTTAACGACCAAATGTCCATTGCATTGTCCAAGACAACAACAAAAAATTAAAACGAATAAATCGCATAAACTCTTTTGTTAAATTAAACTAACTCAATAACACGATAAAAAAAAAATATATACATACAAATAATTGTCGCATTAAAAAAAAATAAATAAATAAAAAAACGTGTTTTTATGAATTATTTTTATATTGAATAATCGGACTTTGTTTAATCAATTTTTACTAGAGCTGTTGTAGTCTTGAATTGGATGATTGCTATATTAAAATTATCATTGAAATATTAAAAAATTAGGCACACAACTGTTAAAATATAAATAATACCCATATTATGTTATAATACATAATACCTTAAAATGAATTATTATCATAGACTTCACATAATTTAAATAATTTTATATTTTTATTAAATAAAGTTTAAAATAATTGTGTAAATAAAATCTTTTTTATAATTATATTTCTCAAAATATATTTTGAAATATTATCGAACTTTTAAAGTAAAATTCAATGCAAAAATTTAGTTAAAATTCATTGAAAATCAAAGTTCAAAGTAAATCCAAAAATAGTTGACCTTTTTTTTGCTTAGTTCGTGTATTTTGAACTTAGTTCGTTTGAATTGGTTCATTTGAACTAGTTCATAATTTCAACGTCTGACACCTATTATATATACCTACTAGGCATACCTTTTATATATTTTTTTGATATTAAATAACTAAATATATGATTTTGGTAACTTTTTTATTTATTTTTTCATTTTTGCTATAAACGTAGACATATATAATTTTTCCTGTTAACATAATCACTCTGTTAGTGTTCATATTTATCCAACAACAAAATAACGAAACCTATTACGGTCAATTATTATTACTGTGCGCTGGTAAAAAGACGAACACGTCATAATCGTCACGATATATCTTTTTTATACTTAGCGTTCTATTTTTCACACCTTATTTGTAAACATGTCACTCTGCGTCTCTGCCTACAGCATGCGTAGTATACACAATATTATTATCGTTGTTGTTCAATTACGTATGTTTGCTCACACGTTTACCTATATGCAATAAATATTTTCCCTGGATTCATTATACTTGTGATTAAATAAACCGTAGATACGTAAATACGTGTATAACATCATAATATTATAGCACTATAAACGTTTATAATAATTATATATTTAAATTATTAGATAAATGTATGAAGATACCTACGAAAATTGGAATTGTCCGAAAAAATCGTAAATCGGTATTCTCAAATTCGTTAAGAGATATGATCGCCATAATTCTTTCTGTCAGACGCTGCGAGCCGAGACTTGTAAGACTACACAAGGGATAGACTTATCTTTACTACAGTTGACAAAATACCGTATCCACGGGATGCCGATAATGTAAATTAGTCCTCGAAGGTCATAGCGGATGTTCCATAGATGAATTGTACGTGTTGTATAAACCGTAAATATAATATCATAATTTATAGAACGTCTCAGTTGTATTTTATTCATTTATATTTTAAAGAGTTATGAAATGAATAATTGAACGGTATAGGTATACCCTATTATATTCATATTTTATGTAATGTACGATTTTTATGTACGAATATATATAGATCACGTCTTAAAACATTGATTTTTAGAAATAATACTATTATTATAATGTACAATTCACGTTAATCATATAAACTTTAAAAAAAAGGCATCTTAGAAATAAGTATTATGACAGGAAAACACTTCAAAAACGTTATAATTCCAATTTATATAAAATATAATTGAAATAGTTGATGAAAAACCAATAAACGCCATAATCGCAAATTGGTTCAGATTGTCGAGAGGGAACTTTAGCTTAAACTATTTATATACACATCACAATTTTATAGAGCTGTTAGATATTTATTGATACGTTAAAATTGGAGGAGAGTAATTTTAAATTCAGGAAGTTCCTTAAATTCCCTTATATGCTTATATTATTTTATTACTCATCATTAAGCAAAACGTTACAATAAACGAAAGTTGTTTTTAAAACAACATTTATATATTTAACAAAATATAATGAAAATGTATGTAAATAAAAATATAAAAAAATAATGAATATTGTTAATTGTAAAAAGTAAATGACGTTTAAATTAATTTCAAAAATTAAACACAAGTATAAAACGGTTCAACAGTAAAAAAATGAATTTAAAATTTAAAAATGTAATACTTTTATAAAACTAAAAATAAATGTGTATTATAAAAAAAAAACAATATAAATAATTTTATTTATTATATATTATAAAAACAAAATATATATATAAAAGAAAATGTGCCCTACAGTATTGAAAAATCGATTACTTATAGGTAATAACAGTTATTAACTAGTTACTAGTTTCAACCGTAAGTCATAATCAGGTTGAAAATGAATAATAAAAATATAAAAAAAACAAATAGGTAAAATTATGAAAATTAATAAACACAATATATTATATAGAATATACTATAGTAATAAGAAACAATTTATTAAACGATGACTATTGACATATATGTAATAGATATATTAATACAGTTGTTAGAAAATTATGTATCGTCTTCTAATATGTATTGATAAATATCATTAAAAGTTATCTTTTAAATGTGTTTGTATATTTAAAACATTATTAAAATTACCTATTATATTTTACTTCGTTTTTCGTCTGATATCTATTGAATTTATGTAGGTACCTACATTTTTGTTTTGTTATTATTAATATTATTTAATATTTTTTTATATACTGTGATTACATTCTAAGACATACCTATAGGCTTAGGCAAAATTTGATTTAGGAAAAATTTTTTACAATTTCATTTCTGAATATGTTCTCTGTATCGAGTTTTGAAAAATCTGCTAGTTTTTCCAGTATAAAATTTATCGCAGCTACACATGAGCTTATAAACGCCATAATATTATTGACGATAGAAAAACGTATTTTTACATACTCGGATTTATTATTTATGATTTTATTTCAATTATTATTAGGTTTAAAGGTGATTTTTATATTATTAATATTATTATTTTAAATATTAGCACATCTAATAAAACGTTATGGTACTTCCACAGATAAATAAAAATACATTATTTTTATATATCTCTAGGTATTTTATAAAAAAAATGATTAATAACAATGATACATAATTTTCTAACAGCTCTCTTAATACAACATCTATATTACTACTTATCGTTTAATATGTTGTTTTTTATTATTTATAATATATTCTATGTATTATGTTTTTATTAATTTTCATATTTTTTGTATTTGTTTTTTGTTTTTTTATTATACATTTCTAACCTGATGATAAGTTACGGTCGAAACTAGTTGTTACCTAAAATATTTTTTGAACACTCTAAGCATACTTTATTTTTTATGCGTTAATTGATCATAATAAATATTTATTTTTATTAGTTTGATTCCTGCGCTGGTTATACCTGCAGATTATAAATTATCATAGATACAATAGTAATTCTTTATATTATTACTGTCCTATATAGTTATAATAAAATAAAAAATAAAAGTTAATTAAGTAATATAAAATTTATTTAAGTACATATATTAAATTATATATTATTTTTATATTATTACCTGTGTTGTATTAAAAAGAAAATATGAATTATATTTATTATTACTTTTTAATATAAATTTTTCTAAAGAGTAATAAAAGAAAAATATTGTAGGTACTTATCTATATTCTATATATATTTAAATTTTCGTTTTTTGTTATCATCAACCATTTTAATTTTTGTCATTAATATTGTATCTGACCAAAAATAATAATTGTACATTTTTAAAAGATGATCATTTCAAGAGATTAATTTTTAAAACATGACTTTTATAAAAATTGGTGTTCTGAAACTTGAAATGATATCCTATATATTACACAGGGTAAATATAATAATAGGTGGTCGATGGTTGTAATATTATTGTACTACGAAGTATTCAAAATTAATGAAAGTATTGTGTAATAAATAATATTGTAGATCAATAATAAATTATATTTTAAAAATGAAATAATAATTTATGATATTTTATGTACTGATTAAGATTTTGAAGAGACAATATATTTTCGTTTGTGTAATATTTTGTAGATTATTTAGTGTTTGCGGGATCCCCCTCAAAATATCCCGCGTTTCAAAATATTCCAGTTAGAATTAGGACCTGAACCAAAATTTTTTTCTTAGTTAATCGTATTCTACGCATCAATTAAAAACCAAAATATATTTGTACATTTTTCAATTTATTTCGATTTGTACGATTTACAGCCCGTCAAACATAA